>JXTB01000082.1:853801-958497 GCA_002914805.1 Parasponia andersonii
TAAGAACAATAAATGCACATTGATGAGTACAAATTAGCATTATCAAGAAAACATATAATATAAGTTTAAATCTTTCTAAGTTGTCTAATTATTGATTCAGTTAACTAAATTTTTAAGGGTCTTTTTGTTTACATTGTGTGATACTATTTATTATTAATGTATTTACTTATTTTTGTTCTGAAATTTTATATTTCTATATATTTTAGTAACTAAACTTCTACTTATATTAATAAAAATATAGGGAATGGATAAGAGTTAGATTTTCAACAAAAATAGATTATCCTCGAAGTTCATTGATGGACTTACGTCATCATACTCTTATTATCATTTCTGGCCGCTGGACGTGTTTATCTTATGTATTGGTGCCTAACTATCATTATTCTGATTATAGAAGTATTACGATTTCGAATTCTAGCCTTGAATAACGCTACTGCTTAAGCGATTAATTGCCAATTTGGAGTCATGGTCTCCGAGATGCATGTTTCACACTTCTTGATTTAACAAGTGTTTGATTTGCTACTCTTGCACTCTATGACCAGTGGTTTACTCTTCTTTTGACTATTATCAGTTGTTGTTTTACTTACAACCATACCGTCTATGAATTTCGGGACGAAATTCTTTTAAGCAGGGAATGATGTAAAACTCCTTAAATTTTGGAAGGGTATTTTAATCTTTTGAAAAAATAATAAAATTAAAAATAAAAATAACAAGTATTTAAAATTCAAATTTGGGGTTAATTTGAAAGAACTTTTGAAAAAGGGGCTAATTTGCAAAATTAAAAGACTATTTTGAAAAAAAATAAAACCAGGGACTAATGTGCAATTTTTATAAAATTTCATTGCCCATTTAAGAGCAGACACGTGGCCTACTCATCTCCCTTCAGCTCACTCTCTCTCTCTCTCTCTCTCTCTCTCTCTCTCTCTCATGCGATTTCCGGCCAAAATGTCGATTTCATGGCGAGCCTCTGACGAGACACTTCTCGGCATCATCGAGCGCCGCCACCATCTGCAGTCGATAGTTGGAGGCCGGACGATCCTCGCGGCCCCGTCCCCACCACCTGACAACGTCCCGTTCGCCACCGGTGACGCATAGAAGACGTGAGCTATTTTCCGATTCCAGCACCGATTTCGATGACATTTCGCCACGAAAATGGTCGGGTTTGATTCGTATCGTCACGATCTTTAACGTAGTATATATATCTTGACTCAATATTGTTTGGATTGAATTTTTTCATTTTTGTAAATTTTGAGCTATTTTAGTTTTATATTTATATTTTGCAATCCGACCGTTAGATCGTAAAATAAACCTCATATTAGTGATGTACTTGTGAAAACAAAAATTTTGATATATATATATATATATATTGTCTATATTTGGTAACGGGCAAAAAAATCTAAATCTAACGACTTAGATCGTTTCGTTTTACGTGTCGTGGGCCCAGGTTCAGCTCGAGCCCAAATCGGTCAGATTATATATCTAACTTAGTATTTTTGGGTGCTCTAAATTCAATGGTGAAGTCCGTTTCACGATTTGAAGCTCCGTTTGAAAATCAAGTTTTCATACTAAGGAACCAAAGGTTTGAAAACGACATCCGCTCTTCCAAATGATACCCAAATGACGCCAAACTTTCTTTATAACCTTGTAATGCTAGTTAGACACTGATTGAGGTAGGGATTCGATTACTTGACTTAAAAATTAATTTAATTTATGAATTTTTACATATTTTCAATTAATATAGAATTTCGTGAAATAATCTATAAAAAATTGTGTTTATGTCTATTTTTGACCTAATTTGAGATATAAATTGCCTGGGAGATACGTCACACTGGTTAGCATGTCATATATACTGTTTTGGATTGATTACTATAGGAAATTGGATTTTTGGATTTTGATAGAAAATAACTGTTGTAATGCCAAAAAGTTTTTAGAAAATTCAAAATGATTTGAGAACTCAGTTTTAAGGACTAGAAGTGATTTAATTAAAGAATACTGCATGGTTATTTTGAGATTTTGTGGAAATGGTGCATATCCTTATTCTGTCATTTATAAAACATTTACATACATTCACACATTTACGATGTCCTACATTGGGTGATCGGACTTACGATGCCCTACATCGGGTGATCGAACTTACGATGCCCTACATTAGGTGATCAGACTTACGATACCCCATATTGGGTATTCGGACTTACGACACTTCTTTAGGTGGCTCGGACTTACGAGTAATCCACTAGGACACTTCAGACATTATGATTACATACATGGTTATATGTTGGCTTGAATAGAAATGTACTAGTTTTTATGGATGTTTTTTAATAGTTTGGAATGTTTGAACTATTGGACTATGATTTCCACTTGAGTTTTGTGAACTGTTTGGAATAGAATACTAACTATACAGGACCTTCAACGTGAGTATATTTTCTTATATATATAAAAACTTGTAATCGATTTTCTATTGAGCATTCACGTGCTCACCCCCCTTTATTTATTCCCACTCTCAGGTGTTGATTTATTTTAGAGAAATTATCTTGGTGACTTGCCAAGGTTGTTTGACATATGTGTGTCATTTTCCACATCTTTATTGGTTGGTTTCTATTCTATACCATCATTTTTTTTTTATGTCAAATATATTTAGCTAATCGTGGTGTATTTATTAAGTAGATTTATGAGGATAAATTTTGCTATTCAATTGAGTACTTAGAAATACAAATGATTTTATGTAAATTATTTGAACATTGGACTTAAGATTTAATTAGACTCATTTTTTTTTATAATTTATAAATTTACAAATTAATTAGATTTTAACCAAAACTTTAATACTAATATTAATGTTTCTTGAATATGAAATTCGGTTACTTTTGAGGACTAAATCTAAAAATTCTAAGTACTAAATTTTCAGAAATTTTAGAAAATCACTGTTTACTACTGTTTCAACATAAAATTACTAAAAATCACAGCCTTAGATTTTTGGTCGTGACAGATATAATTCATTTTGGCACAATAGTAAAGATTTGAGCTCTATGTATAGCATTTTATATCAGGTAAGCAAAATTCTTTTTCATTTACCTAACATGCAGAAACCTACATTTGTTTTATATGTAATTTTATTGGATATAATCATTGAATTTCTTTAGCATCTTACATGAAATATTAGAGAAGTCAAAGCAAGGACATCATTTTTGGTTCTTTGATCCATCATGGATTTCTATTATGGATTCCTCTCAAATAGAACATGCAAAATTAATTGCTTGAAAGACACAAAGATAGGACACTTTTGGTTACTACCGGCTAATGTAGGGTAATATTTAATACATTAGCTATTTGGGTAGTAGATAATATGTATTTAAATATAATGTTTTTTTTTTGGTATTAAGTAGACATCATTGGATGCTAGTAATCATCGATACAATCCGTGATACATACTTCTGGATTGATCCACTGAGACAACCTCCACGAGATGAGATTAAATATCTTATTACTATGTAAGTGAAATAATATTGTGCAATTAGTTTACTATCTCTTAAGTTGCTCTGAGCACCTACCTTTTTTTTTTTTCAAGATTTTGACTATTACAATACTTAGAATGAAAGCTTTGAAGGGAGGGTAATTTCACATAGAGATGTATAAAGGCAAGTAATAGATTGTCTTTAATATACTACCATGCTATTCTACTATACCCATTCACTATAAAGGATGTTTGACATCTTAATATAAGTGTAGTGTACTCGGCAACCATCAAATGTTGAATGCGGATTTTATATAATGAAATATATGCGAGAATTTTGCATGTATTCGAGACCATAGCAATGGATGAATAATAGTGTAAGCTAAATTATCTTAAATTGTATGATATTATTTTTTTCTATATCTTTCTCTTAAAAGTCTCAATGACAAAATCTTAATTATATATGAAATTTTTTTATTTTAGTATAATAAGAAGAAAAGTTACACACAACAAGAGATAAATCACATTCAGATGGAGTGGGCTGACAAGTTCATGGATTTGATTTGTACTGATCCAAGTGTACTATGGTCTTGAGTCTTGACTTATTCTAGGCTTGTTACCGTATTGCTTTGGTTGATGTATTCTTTTTTCTGACTAGATTTTTTTTTCCATAAGATTTTTTCTAGTAAAGTTTTAACGAGGTACAATGCAATACTTGTTTCATAATTTTTTTTTGATTAGTAACATAATTTTGTAGTTTTTTTTTTGTTATAAATGAATATTAGGAAAGACCAGAGTTTGGAATATATTTGCAGAGGTGTAATGGGAAGAAAATGCTCCAACAAGTATTGGGAAAAAAAAAAGCTAGCAAAAAGAAAAAGAAAATCAATGTTCTTTTTCTCTTTGATCTGGATGCAATTCAATCTCGTTAGCTAGTACACAACCGATTCTTGTAATCTTAAATTACACTATCATATTCATATGTGTACATATATTTATTAATTTATGTAACATTAATTTTATAATTAATTTGTTTAATTTTATGTTTTATATTCTAGATGTCTAAATAATTAAAGAATTACAAATATTAATTTAAGAAATAACAAAAAATTTTAATAATCATAAAATCATAAATTTAGAATAGTAATTTTGTTATTTAAATTTATTATTCATTTTTTTGCTATGAGATTATCTAGTAGTTAATGCTTGATTTGGTTGTATTAGACACCATATTATCCGTTACCAAATTTTATAGCATTTGCTACTAAATTTTGGTAGCAAGATGGTTATATAAACACCAAATTTTGATCTCTTTGCTACTAATTATTGGTAGCAGAAAGCATATGGCTTTTGCTACTAAGTTTTTTTTGGGTAGCAAAATGGTGTTATAGTTACCAACAAGCTACCAATTTTTTTGGTAGCAAAAACAATTATTTGTTACTAAAAATATACTTTTAGCTACCTATTTTTTTTTAGCTAAAAGGCTTTTTTCTTGTAATGTATTGTCTTTTTAATGGACCGGTTCCTTCCATATATATTTTAGCCAATACAGAATGGGACTGATCTCGCCAAGAGACTATATATAGGTACTCATGGGAAGTAATTTGGCATATATGCTCTTTCACGTGGATCTAGAGGAGGTTCTGAGGAAACTAAGTTTTTTCTGATTCTGATCATGTGGGCCAAAATAATTTCCTAATTATGTGTTTTTATATAAATATATATATGTATATCACGTGAATATGTATGTATAAATATACTGATATGTATTTATTTTATTTATGCATATAAAAAAATAATATTAATAATATACATTTTTTTATACTTTTCTCATTATAATAGTTAAATCACTATTAGATAACGAGACTCATAGATAAAAAAAAATATTCATTAGTTGGCATTCTCTCTTTCTATATATATATATATTATGTGTGAACTTCCGCAATGTTTCTGCAATGTGTCCATTTACTGGTCAATTGTCCCTTCCCGCAAAGATAAATTTATAGTCATGAGCTTACCTGTTTTAGACATTTGGGATTGATTCATGCGGTATTCTTTCTTTCTTTTTTTTTTTTTTTTTTCTGATAATGATTCATGTGGTATTCTGTATATCCAATTATAGTAGTTAGTTTGACCAATTTTATTTATTTATTTTTTATTTTTTATGTTTTATGTTTTAGTACTGCTACTAATAATAATAATAATAAAAATTATTATTATTATTATTTTTTTTTTGTTGTTGGTGTTATTGTTATAGTATTTAGCAATTTCCTTTCAGTCATACTTTAGACTTCTTGAAATGCTAAATTGTTATAGTATTTAGCAATTTTCTTTCAGATATATTTTAGACTTCTTGAAGTGCTTGCACGGGCTTAGCATGACCTACCCCTTATTAATAATAGTTATTAATTGCATCTCCCAGTAATTAAGGGTTACTAACATTTGTAATTATATGCAGAAAGAGTGTGATAAATTAAGTTGTTATATATGAGGAAAATATCAGTTAAATAAACTAATGCATATATATAGCCCTATATTTTAGAGTGATCAAATCAAGCAACCGCAGCACCTTGTCGAAAAATTTCATGATCATCTTTTGATTGCTTATCAACTAGCTCTTTTGGATTTGTACCATAATTTATCTAGCTAGGTTACTGTAAACCCTAAACAAATATACATATATATATATATATATAGAGAGAGAGAGAGAGAGAGAGAGAGAGGACTGATTACATATGGTAGTTGGAAGGAAAAAGAGTCAAAAGAGGAAGTGGAGAAAAGAAAAGGAAAAAATAGAAATGTTAGCAAAAAGAACATGGAGGTAGAAAGACAGCAAATGCTAAGCCCAAAACTGGAGAGATACTAGCTAGCAAATAAAAAAATTCTCTTATGAGATAGAAAAGAAAAAACATCTCAGTCAGGTTCAGCACATATGCGACCTATGAGTCTATAAATGTGTGTGAGAGAGAGAGGCATTAATGTGGGATTCATATGTGGATTCCATTCTCCTTTGCCTTTCTTTCTCTCATAACCGATTGATTCTCCACTATTTGATTTTAATGAGAGAGAAAAAGAGATACAAGGGCAAATCCAATTATTCCCACCAAGAAAATTTAGTGTGCTGGAAATTAATTTATTAAAGGAAAATTAATTAATTTCCAACAAAATCTTTTCTTTTTCCCTCTCATATATGCCTTTTTCAATCCTTTTCTTCTTTATATAAACCCCTCAACATTACCATATTCCCCTACTTGAACCTTCCACTCCTCTTTCCCATTCAAGCTAACTTGAAGAAGCTCCCTCCAATCCCTTCTTTTCACTTCTTACAAAGGTTGCTCTAATTCCCTTTAACTAAACCACTTTTCTGGATTTTTGTTCTTTTTTTTTTTGATGAATTTATTTCTATCTATTTCTCCCCTCAAAATCTGCTGTTGATTCAAGCTCTCTTTAGCTTCTTCTTCCTCGCTTTCCTCCACTTGTCTTATTTTCAAGACTCATGACTCATGCATATATTGTTGGGTTATCTATGCGTGTCTATCTTGAAAACATATACAAACACATGAACTAGACACCTTAGAGTTAGAGATAAGATTGCACATTCATACAACTCTACTTTATGTTTTCCAGCAAAAATCCATTTTTTGAAACTAGATTAATTTTTTATTACTACACACGTTTTAAATACCATTTTTTGTTCTTTTTTTTTTTCTTCTTATTTGGGTATTCCTTGAAAATGATGATCATAACATTCATTCTGATGTCATAAATTTTTCGCTCACGTGAGCAAGCAAGCTAGAGCTAACAACAAGATTTTTTTTCTGATGGCTAATCATATTAAATATTATTATTATGTTTTTTTTTTTTTGCAGTAATTTTTGGAGTAGACTTAATTAATCATCATGGCTTCTCAAGACATGAAAATAAACAAGCAAGTAACCAAAAGATTTCGAAAAAGCTATTTTGACGTTTTGGGACTGTGTTGTTCCTCTGAGGTACCTCTCGTTGAGAATGCCTTAAAGCCTCTCGATGGTGTCAAAGAGGTAACGGTCGTAATTGCCACAAGAACAGTCATTGTTGTTCATGACATCCTTCGCATCTCCCAAACTCAAATCGGTAAGTAACACTTACAAATTTACTATATTTATAATGTTCGGTCGCTAAAATAACGAAATTCGATCTAAGTCTTTGTTACGATGGAAATAAAATAAAAAAAGAACATAAAAAATCACACAAATTTTTGTATCGTTATTATTCTTATTATTATTATTTTTTTTTTTCACTCTTGATACGATTTGAATATAACAAAAAACTACTTGAAAAGTTTTGATCTAGAATATTTGGTACGACACAAAAATTAGAAGTTACCATTTTTTCCCTCACTTGGCTCCAAATTAATTAGTTGGTCCTAGTGGTCTGCAATGATCTGCTTTTGCTTTTGTTTGTTTGATTGGGTTCAAGCCTAAAGTGGGATAGTGCTCAATTATAGGAAAGTGACTAAGAAACAGAGTCAGGGCTCACTGATTGTTCATGATCTTCTTCTTTTCCCTTTTTCATTTTTTTTTTTAAATGAAAGCTATTAAAATTTGGGTTGGGACGAAAATATTTTTATTTCATGAGATTGGTTGCACGAGCACAAGAAAATAAATATAAAGTTGTTTTGTATGGGCAACAAATGGTGGAATGTGATGTATGAGATGGGGTCAGTCAGTTTGGTGGACCTATGTATCATTTTTATGGTGTAATTAGCTGATGAGTTGTCGATTTGTGTCGTGGGCAGTATCATGAGTTATGATGCTAAAGCTGAAGCATGGGCCTATAGCTTATCGTCATTTATTTTTTTATTTTTTTTAAAAGATGAATATATATATATATATAATCTGAACTAGGGACTTCAATATTGCAAATATGCAAGGATCAGTTCCGTCACATAGCTAATATAGAGACTTTTGGTCATCTTATTAATTTAGTCGAATAAGTACTTTTATTAACTGGCAAATGATGAACTTTTTGTTTTTGTTTCAGTTTTATAATTTGTCATTTATTGCAAATATTAGTATTTTTCTTTTCTTTTGGAATAATTCAAATGATAAGTAGTAATTTGAAAACAAGAATATGAGCCCGTTCAATTCGAATTAGGTATTCTATTTGAGGACAAGCAACCTTAGGACAGTAGGGTGTTTAATTGCCCTTTTACTTTTTATTACTTATTAGCCTTTAATTTTGTTAACCCCTTAAACCTATATTCCTCAAGTCTTGTCATTATTATATCGGGTATCCTATTCTATTAGACTATCCTAAGTTTCTACAGTGTTTTTATTTATTTTATTTTATTTTATTTTTTAAAAAAGTGGAACGTAGTTTCTACACTGAGGCTCCTATTATTTGTCAAATCTAACGGAGGGATTATCGACTGTTGCAAAGTACTAAAGTGAACTTAATGGCCTTAAAACATAATTGGTATGCATTAATTTGATTTTGCCCTTTTTAATTTGATTTGTTTATTTATTTATCTGGTTATTATTATTATTATTATTATTATTATTTGCATACGCCAGAAGCCATCAGCCTAATATCTTGTAAATATGATATAGGCGTTACAAATTTCATTAATGTTTATGAACATAATATTAGATTTAAGTGGTTAAAGTTGAGGGTTAGGGTGATACAGTTTTTTTCCTTTTCTTTTTTCCAATTCAATAAGTTGAACTTAATAGTTAGGGCTTTTGGCAAGACTGGCCCCTATATTTTTTGTGATTGGCACAATGGTCTAAGTTATTTTTTTGTAATTAAGTCCCTAAATTTTAAATTTTGGCAATCAAGCCCTTTTCGTAAATAATTATTCAAATATTAGATGGAATTAAGAATTTTCAAATTATATGCAAAAGTTTCTGAATATTAAAATCAATATTTTACTGATATTAGTTAGAATATGAAAGAAAATGACTAAAAATTAACAACATTTAATAACATAATATAAATAATTTTAAAAATATAAATTCTTGAAAATTTTAAATTTCTCTTAAAATTTCTTTTTATTTTCCTTTCAAACTAATTAATATTAGTGAAATACTAATTTATTTCACTTAAACATATTCGATTTCATAAAAATTTTAATATCAACAAACAAAAGAAACTTAATTGCCAAAAAATTAACTTAGGGACCATTTTGCGAATCTGCTAATAATATAGGGACTAAACATGCCGAAACCCTAAGAATTATCAAGAAAAGGGTAATTTATTTTATTGCAAGCTAAAATGCTTTTGGAGTATATGATATATATTTTGTCTTTTTTTTTTTTCTTGTACATTGCTCATTGAGTTATATTATGTCGCATCACCAAATTAAACTACTTACAGTTTTTAGTGAGTATATGTTTTGCAGAGTTCTAAATGTACCATTTTTTTCTCTACTCATATTCGATGAATTTTACTATATTTTGCAATATTATTAAAATACAAAATATTTTAATGAAATCCACCAATAAACAGTTAAAATGACAATGGAGTAAGGAGTTTAACTACCACTCCTTTTCTTTTCAAACTGATGTATACGAAATTCATTAATCGGATGGGATAGAAGATAGGAAAAATGGACTGACGACGTGAGTTATGAATTATGATAGGCATATATAGTTATAAATAGCTAACTTTCTCTAGAATAATGTGTCTGAATCAACTAAATCTCTTGCCCACTAGTTGACAGAGTATGTTGTGATGGAAAATATGGTTTGACCATCATTAATAGGCTGTAAAGTGAAAATAATCCTTTGATATAATGAAACAGTGCCAGTTATTATTGGATGTACTGGTAAGATAGTATAAATTGTGACAGCCAAGCCGTTTTTGTCAATTAATGTCGTTCTAGTCCTAGTCTCCTAGATAGGATCCAGTGAAGAATAATTCTAATTTCGCCATTTTAAAACACTTTCCACACTCCTTTTCTTTTTTTTTTTTTTTTTTTTCCTTCTTTTCCATCAAAAAAAAAGGGAAAAACTCCACTCCCTTATTACACTATTTTTAAAGCACACAACAATCTTTAATTCAGTATACGGAGAGCTCCAGATATCATCACCGGAATGCTTTCACAAGTACGTTATATTGTTGACTGGTTCCTAAACTTATTTTCACTTGAGTGGTCAGGCACGGAAGGACAACCATCTCAGTGGAGGAGGCTTAAGCCCTCACACTCAGTTTTTAATTTATATCTTAAGAAAATCTAAATATTTGCTTTTGTTTTTATTGTTTTTAACTTCAATAATATATAAAGTTCCCACTTAAAAGTAGAAAAATATAGAACAACCTCCATAAAATAGATAAAAATTAATTCAAGCTTCCACTAAACAAAAATCTTGGTTTGGTCCCTGTGATATATACATATATATATATATATATATACTGTTGTAAATTTTCTACTTATTTAGCGTCATTAATCACAATTCTTTAATTTTTCTTAATCAAGCCCACACACTGATCATCCAGGGACCACGCAGCCATAAGGCAAGTGTTCCTTTCGACAAAACAAGAAACTGGTCCCACTTAATGCGAATTAATTTTGCACTGAAAGAACAGTTAATCAGACCCATTCTATTTTATTATGTTATAAAACTACATTAATTGTGTATGAATGTGTGATGTTTTTTCTTTTTTTTTTTTTTTTTTTCTTTCTCTGGCGATTAATCGTGTCCATGCTTAGTTACCTTACTAATGTGCAAAATTGCACGCATTCTATTATGTACTACTGATTTTGTGGTGAAAAACCAGTCTCGAACTAAAAATACATCCTTAGTTTCCTCGTGACCAAACCTTATATGTTTCTTTGTAGTGTGTCTCTTTTTCACAACCCTATAAAAATAAACAAAATAAAATTCTTTTTAACATGTTCGGTATTGGTCAGTTGATGTAAGATGTGTATATAATTTTTATTAGGGTAAAATTGGAAATCGGTTAGAGGTAAATTAATAATATATCTCAAACGGCGCATTAATAATAGAAAATTTGAATTACCTAGGGAGTAAAGAGCCGGATAATTTTCATATTATAATCGCATTTTGTCCTAAATATGTCCCACACTAAATTCTAATTTCCAATCTTCTATTTTTCTTTACATACTAATTTATACCCCTTTATTTATATTTCTCCGGATCATATTCATGTTAATTATAAAATTGACTTAAAATTTAGTCATTTTACTATAACACCCCATCATAAAAGAAGCATGATCCTCCCACATCTTGTCACACCTTAGCTTCTAATTCTCTCTCAATATTTTTTTTCTTCCTTTCTTTCGCTACTTTTTCTTTTTATTTAATTAGTGTCACATGAACGGAAGACGACAAACCTCTCTCATCTCTTATTTTTGTCTTGATCCTATAACGCGGATACGATTCGATTCTAGGCCCTTGATATGATTATATCGCTAATATACTATATAAAACCAACTAAACAATCTTAAAGATTTGTTTACACATATAATCTTAAATCATTGATTATATATAAATATAAGAAATGTACAAAAATTAATTCGGTGAGTGACAAGTAATAATTTATATGGGCAGCCAAGGAACTAAATCAAGTAGGACTAGAAGCAAGTGTGAGAGTTTATGGGTCGGACAACCTGAAGAAGAAATGGCCAAGCCTATACTCCGTGGCTTCGGGTGTATTCCTTTTGTTGTCGTTTCTCAAGTATGTGTACCGTCCACTTGGATGGTTGGCTCTTGGGGCTGTTGCCATTGGAATTCTCCCCATTTGTCTCAAAGCTCTCGTGGCCATTCGGAATCTTAGGCTTGATATCAATATTCTTGCTATCGTTGCAGGTACGTTTCCAATTTTCTTTATTATTATTATTTTTTTACTTGGCTTTACATATATGTATGTATATATATATATATATATATATGTATATGTATAATTTTCATTTAATCCTAATAAGTTAATAAAAGTTCGAATACTCATGGTCTACGGGCGTTCGGTCCATGCCAGGCATGTGAAAATCTCAACTGTTATTATGAAAAGAAACCTCATTTGTAAAGTACATTTATTAAAGTAGACTTTTATTTCTTTGTTGTTTGATAAGGGCTATCTTTAGGGAATTTCCTTTTGGGTTACAGAAATAGCTCAGTGATTTGAAAACTACTTTTCGAAGGTGGTACACTGGTTCTTACTGTTGAAAATATTGTACCATACTAACTCTTTTTCTTTTACTTTTTTTTTTCCCTTTGGTTATTTAAATTGTAGGTCACTTTTACGCTTAACTATAGGTGAATATGGGCCATCATAGGTTGGAAAAAAGCTCAAATCAAAGTACATAAACACCCTTGCTCTAAACATTTTTACATGGATATCCGTTTTTTATTTTTAATATATTCGTACTTATTTTGGAGAAATGTCCACCGCATGTTTTTAATACATAAAATGAATACTGTGGTATATGTTGCATGTACGAAAGTTACAAATAATAAAAAATTATAGTGTATACCACAGGTATATATTTACACTATATGTGTTTACCACATCGTATTTTATATATGAAAATATACTTAAAAAAACGGGTATAAAAAATATTAAATGAAAAACGGGTGCTCGTGAAATGTAAGGCAAAAGTGGGTACCGGGCCTAAATTTCACAATTATCCCATTTGAAGGGCCTTGCAAAGTTGGGTTGGACTGGAATGAATAATTAACTTGGACTTGTAAACGAGAGAACGGAAAGATATGGAACTAAACGGATCTAGGAGTTTTTCCAGTGTCTAATGACTTTTTGTGTCAGCTTTTCAGGTTGATTTTTTATAGGATTATCATAAAGTGACAGGCTCATAAATATTATGACTACATATCACAAACTTTGTGGCAATCCTAAGAAAATCACCCCGAAAAATAGGAAAAGATGAAGAAGTCTTTCAGCTTGGGCAAGATTGTAAATCTGACATGGATGGAACAAAATTCAGAGTAGGAAAAGAAAAGAAGGCTTGTTTAATGAAATATATATAAAAATTTAATTAGCCAACCAATTTATATTTAAACTGTCTTTTTTTTAAAAAAAAGAAAAAGGATAGTTATACTTTCTTATGTTCTTATATATTTGGTTTTTTTGTTAAATTATATGAGCTTAAATACGTCATGGTCATCTTATAAGGTAGTTACTTTGGTGAAACTGATGGAATCACGCCTGAAATATGTCTGATGATAGAAATTCTTTTTTCTTCTTTTTCTAAAGCTTCTTAAACGATTGTACTCTTGAAATGTAGGCGTAAGAGCAAGTGATTAGAAGTTAAAATTTGGATGGAAAAGTAACTTAATTAAGGTTTTTGGTAAACATACATTGGTAAGTTGATGTTGCATATGAATATTTTGGACAGTGATTGGGACTGTGGCTTTGGGGGACTATCTGGAAGCTGCCACTATTGTCTTTCTTTTCTCCATTGCAGAGTGGCTCGAGTCAACGGCAAGCCACCAGGTTTGCTCATAATTAACCCTATTAGGAATGTATTTATTTATAAGCCTATCTTAAAATTATCTACACCTCTTCTTTTATTATTAATACTTTAGTACTATAGCTAGCTTTGTATTTTAGTTGAAATTATCGTTGAGGAGTAGGTTTGGTAATTTTGTTTTAAATGATCTATGGAGGTACCATTTTCTTATAGCAAGATAAGGCAGACTAAATGATAGTCACCCCCTCATTAACTGATGAAAAAACAATGATGTTGAGCCAAATTTCTTAAGAAATGTTGTACGTCATCACTGTTTATAATCACTACTGCCTATTACTTTTTAATTAAGACAAATCACATAAATATTATGAAGAATCTTACAGGATTTTACTTGACAATTAATAATTCTAAGTAGAAGTGAAAAATTTCTTTTCCAATTTTCACTCCAAGCTGCTTTTAGTACCATCTACACACCACAATACGAAGTGAACAACAAGATAAATCAGTCTAATTATTTGTTGTATGCCATTTTAATATGTAACATTATTTTACTATAAATCACCAATGATAACTATTCTGGACTACAAGTAACTTTTAATCAATCACATACATATTATATCACTGCGGAAAAAAAATTAGTGAGACTACGCCTTTTTATTTTTTTGGGTTGTATTTTTATTTGTTTTTTCGGTGAACAAAGATGCGAACCGTGTAAATAAGTAGAAAACTACGGCAATGTGATAACCTAGCGGTAAGAGGAAATGACTAGGGAGTTCCAGGGTATCGACAATTAGATTCTCCTTTGGGACAAAAGGGTGTGTTGGTTGGTCTTTGCCCGTGCTGTACCGAGAAAAGAGAAATATATATATTATATATATATATATACGGGCACCAGTACCGATTTGTTTTTTTTTATAGGTATCAATTTTACTAATGAAAATTTAGTATGCATATTTTTTTATTATAAAAAATAAGAGAGAGAAAGAGCATTAATGATGCACGTTTTTTTATATATTTCATTATAGTCATTGAATCACTATTAGACGGTGATCCAACGACTGAAAAAAAATACTTACCCATAGGTAAAATAAAAAAATACCTATTGGATTGGCAACCTATATATATATATATAACGATTCCTATTATTATCCAAAAACCAATATAATTTGGATGTTAGAAGAAATAAAAATAAATTATTTAATATTTCCTTATGTAATTTTTTGCCTAAGTGCGTGATAAATTTTAATCAAACAAATCAATATAAATGAATAAATAAAAAAAATGGATACTAGTTATATATATATATAGGTTGTCAATTCAATAGGTATTTTTTTTTTACTTATGGGTAAATATTTTTTTTTTAGCCGTTAGATTACCATCTAATGGTGATACAATAGCTATAATGAAGTGCATGAAAAAACGTGCATCATTAATGCTCTTTCTCTCTCTTATTTTTTATAATAAAAAAATGTACATGCTAAATTTTCATTGGCCAAATTGATACTTTGCATAAGTAAAAAAAAAAAAAAATACCTACTGGATTGGTGCCCATATATATATATATGATAATACTTAATCACAATTTTGTGATTTGTTAAATGTTTAATCTAATTATAAAAAATTTTTAAACACCAATTGATATACAAAACTACTTAAATATGTTAAAAAACACTAAAATGATGTAAAATTTTCAGGCAAATGAAGTGATGTCTTCGTTGATGAGCATGGTGCCACAGAAAGCAGTCATAGCTGAAACAGGGGAAGTTGTTGATGCCGATGAGGTCAAGCTAAACACCATTCTGGCAGTAAAAGCTGGAGAGGTAATCCCCATTGATGGAATAGTCGTAGAAGGAAACTGCGAAGTGGATGAGAAAACACTGACTGGGGAATCACTCCCAGTTCCAAAACAGAAGGATTCCACAGTTTGGGCTGGCACAATTAATCTCAATGGTACTAATACAAGCCGTAGTCCAACATTTTGAATCAAAGCTTTTATTGTTAACACTTTTTTATGTGCTTATTGTTATTATTTTTTCTTTTCTTGCAGGCTACGTTAGTGTAAAGACCACTGCCTTAGCTGAAGACTGTGCTGTGGCCAAAATGTCAAAGCTTGTTGAAGAGGCTCAAAACAGCAAGTCAAAAACTCAGAGATTCATTGACAAATGTGCCAAGTTTTACACCCCAGGTTTGTTAAACCTTTCTCCCCTTTTAAAATTTTTGTTGGGTTCCATAGTAAAATAGAGCTTTTAGCCTTTAGGGTCAAGGAAGAATATATATACACTTAAATCAATAATGGTACCATGTGATGCGGTATATTTTTAGCATGACAAAAAAGCAGAGTTAAATATTAAACTTTTACCACATGATACAGAGTTGGAGAATGTAGAACCTAAGATATGGGCTTCAACTTGAGAAGCTGAGGTTTTGATGCATTATAGGGAGAATGAGTTTCAGAAATGAAGTTTTTATAAACAAAATTGAAATGGATTTTTCATTGTTTTTTCTTCCCAAAGAATCAAATATACACTAAGCAAGTGATAACTAGTATTGGGTTTGTGTTCTTTTTCAGCTGTTCTAGTCATATCAATTTCTGTAGCTGTGATTCCTGCTGCATTAAAGCTTCATGACCTCAACAAATGGCTTCACTTAGCTCTTGTAGTTTTGGTAAGCGCATGTCCTTGTGGTCTCATCCTCTCTACACCTGTGGCTACTTTCTGTGCTCTCACAAAGGCAGCAACTTCTGGTCTTCTGATCAAAGGAGGAGACTGCCTCGAAATCCTTGCCGGTATTAAGACTGTGGCCTTTGACAAAACCGGGACAATCACCAGAGGTGAATTCGTCGTCTCAGATTTTCAATCTCTTCGTGAAGATATAAGCTTGGAGACTTTGCTTTACTGGTAAAGAACTAGACCTTGGACTTGTTTTTTCCCTGGAAATTCACTTCATTTTCTTATTGCTTTACAATCCCATGAATGACTTTTGAGGCAGATCAAATGTTTAGCTGTTTCCTGCGACCTATGTTTCTTTTTTTGATTGGTTTTAGTAGTGCTATTAAATTTTCAGGAGAAAGCTCTGTAATTATCCAACAAACAATTTGAGAAATTTTGGAAATATTACACTTTAATCCATATTTTGAAAATTCTTTAAAAGGGTATCAAGCATTGAGAGCAAGTCAAGTCATCCAATGGCAGCTGCACTAATGAGCTATGGAAAATCGCTTTCGGTTGAGCCAAAACCTGAAAATGTAGAGGAGTTTGAAAATTTTCCTGGAGTAGGAATCCATGGAAGAATTGATGGAACAGACGTTTACATCGGTAACCGGAAAATATCAGCAAGAGCTACTTGCGAAACAGGTGAAAGGCATTATGTTCTTTGATCCCATAACTTCATACTAAACACATTTACACATCTCTTCATGTTAAAATTCTTGGCTTTTAGAAAAGATAGCAAATGATTTCCAGGATTTAGTTTCACATATACATGAACTGTTTTGACCTTAAAGTCTAGTAGGTAATATATTTTCATAGTTTTTTTTACCCTTTAATCCTTAACTTTGAAGCATCTAACCATTACTATTTCAAAATTTCAGTTCCCAATCCAGAAGGCCATGCTAAAGATGGAAATTCTGTCGGATACGTATACTGTGGAGGAATCCCAACTGGAATTTTTACGCTGTCTGATGCGTGTCGATCTGGGGTTGCAGAATCAATTAGGGAGCTCAAGTTATTGGGAATTAAAACAGCTATGCTTACTGGAGATAGCCATGCAGCTGCCATGCATACACATGAAGAGGTACATCTCCAGCTTCTTGATGCAAATACTTTATTGCTACATTTGCTTTGGCTCAAATCTTCTAGGGAAACAATTTTTTGACTTCCCAATTACATATAGTTGCTAATGAGTATCGGAAATTTAATTTGAACAGCTAGGACGTGCAATCGATGTAGTCCACGCAGAACTTCTACCTGAAGACAAGGCAAGACTCATCAAAGAATTCAAAAGAGGAGGATCAACAGCCATGATTGGAGATGGCCTGAATGATGCCCCTGCTTTAGCCACAGCTGATATTGGTATCTCAATGGGAATTTCAGGTTCTGCACTTGCTACAGAGACTGGGCACGTGACTCTCTTGTCCAATGACATGAGAAAGATACCAAAAGTCATCAAGCTCTCAAGAAAAGCAACAAGGAAAGTAATTCAAAATGTCTTTTTGTCAATCAGCACTAAGGTTGCTATTCTTGCCTTGGCCATTGCTGGCCACCCTCTTGTATGGGCTGCAGTACTTGCTGATGTCGGGACATGCTTACTTGTCATCTTTAACAGCATGCTTCTTCTACACGAACCCCACTCACATGGAGGGAAATGCTGCAAATCTTCTTCTGCAACTCATTTCCACAAGCATGGATGCAGCGAGGGTCACAGCAAATTTGTATCTGACAAAGACCATCAATGTTGCTCCAACAACAAAGCGCCAAAGGTGTGCAAATCTCAGAAGTGTTCATCCCAGGCGAATGTTTCAAAATGCCAAGCTAGAACGGTCAGTTCAAGCTCTTGTTGTGACAAGATGTGTGGGAACTCGGCAGACTTGCATAATGATTGTGCAAGTAGTTACAAATTCCATGAATCACAACACCATAACTATGGCAGCTGTACTACGGGTACTCATGATTTGGAATCGCAGACTACGCATGGTCACAGTTGTTTAAACTCTCAAACTCGTGCGAACTCATGTTTGGAAGAAAATCATCATGAAGAAAACTTATTTGAAGGGAAAGGCTGTTCTGCAAAAGGTGATCAGCATGGTCCTCATGACTCAAAGCATGACAGCAATTTTTTTCATCCCATGGCAAAGAGCCAAAAATCGACAAATAGCAGTCATTGCCATTCCAGCGGCTGTGGTAGAAACCATATCAGCAATGAGTCAATTCATAAATCGGCTGAGCCAATTTGTGATCATCAGCATCACCAAAAAGCTCTTCATGATCACACTGCCATTGACGTAACGCAGGGTGGAAATCATGCTGAATTAGAGACTATTCATGCTTGTATAATGAGTTCGGAAAAGAGGGACTATGATGGGTGTTGTGTGAACAGGTTGCCAAAATCGGCAGCCATGAATGCTTGCATGAGCTTGGAGAAAAGAGAAATGGGAGGTTGTTGCAAGAGCTACAAGAAGGAATGTTGTAGTAAACAAGGACAGTTTGGGGCTTCCTTGGGAGGAGGTCTATCAGATGTTATTATTGAATAGGCATACCTAAAAAATGGAAAAACTAGGATAATAACACCATGATTTAGTTGGAATTTTCGTTGTCTTGGCAAAGGCTTGAGATTGAAGACACATAAATCATTAAATGACATGGGAAGTTTTCAATATATTTAGAAATTATATCTATGCTTTTGTAGATAGTACTTTTTAGATTCATGGCTTAATTAAGGTGGTCAAGGCTTAGAAGATAATCTTTTTCCCAATTACAAGTTTGACGTGTAATATTATTGTTGATTAGAAATGCAACTTGTTAAGTATCCAAGGCAATGTATTATTAGCCAATGCATTACCACTTCTAAAGTAATGTATACAAAAGTAAAAAGAAGTCAAGTCTGATAATGTGTTATCATCATATCTTAAGGAGTAGGTTTATTTGCGCGATAACCCTTGTTACCATTTGACAACCAATTTTTTGTTGAATATGGACATTATTAAATAATAAAAAATCCACAGATTTCCCTTGGAAGAGATGAACATAATGTCCATATGCTTATTCAACAAAAATATTGGTTGTACCAATATTGAACAGAAAATTACTTGAAACTATAGGCCGAACTTGCAATGAAATTAGAATTCAGAATCTTCACAACATACCATATAAAACAATAAGTCTTGCATATTTAAAACCAAATCACCAACAAAATGTCTCAGCAAGTGTGATAAAAGAAACAAATAACACCATCTGGACTAATACTTACGGGCACTTATTCTGCCCTTGGCAAAGACTACACTCTTGATTTGATTTCATCAGCATTGGGGACCCAAAAAAAATGCATTGTTATCAACCTGATCAGTAAGCAGACCAGGAATAATATATATCTCTAATCAAAGAAAGATCATCACAAGCAGAGTCAGTCAAAGGGAAATAATATTAGAAAGTTATTATTTTTCCTTTTTCTTTTCCTTTTTTTTTTCTTTTTCTTTTTTATTTTTTAGTAAAGAGACAAGGAAGGCATAGGTTTATCAAGTATGCTTTATTGCCATTATCATATAAATCAGTCTTAACCAATAGCATCAAGACACGCTTTGAGTTGGGAACTTATTATAACGAATGTCACAGGCCAATTAAATATACAATACACGTATGGAACACAATTGATTCTGGATATAAGTTATGTATCACTTAAATTTGTGAGTCCTCGGATTCTCTGTATGTTCGTGTACTCCACAGAATATGGGTGATTATTGGGAATCGATTTTTGATCAATTGGGCGAATTTCTCTTCTGTACTTAGTACTGCACTTTGTTTCAGTGCTTATCCTAAGAAAAGTTAGATATAGGAATTTGTTCCAAAGTAATAGAGAAAGAAATTAACATATATTTTAAAGAGACTTCAAAAAGTAAATTACACAATAAGCTGTAAAGATCTCTATATTCAATTTTGAGAACCGCATTCAACACCTTTGGCATTAATCTAAATATGTGATTTCCAGTCAATAATTAAATAAGGTCGTTATTATTTTTCCAATTTATGTGATTAGTTAATATATGTCTGGCATGTCGAGTAGTAGCAAATTTATTCTAATCGCTAATCACTATCCAATTTTAATGTCACCGCAAGAAAGATGGGCTCTAGCGACGACGCCGTTGTTATAGACCTAATCTATAGAACGATGACATTTTTCATTTATACCGGCAACAAATGTCATCGTTTTAGGTCCTACAATATAAAAACCCACAGATCGCCTTCTTCCTCTAATTTTTCATACACCCACATATCTCTATCTCTCTTCAACCCGCCGGCAGGCTCTCTCCCTCCTCGTTCTCTCTCTCTCTCTCTATCTCTAGGTAATGCTCTATTTCTCTTATTTTGTCTCTCTAACTCTCTCTTTCTCTCTCTCTCAGCGTGACAAAGATGCCGCCATCCTTCTCCGCTGTCCAACTCCACCGACAACTGGCTAGTTTTTTTTAGTTTTTTAAATATTTATTTAGAATATTAAAAATAATTGTTAAGTAATTATCTAGAGTATTAAAAATAGGAATTAGATTATATTATTATTAGATTTATGTATTTGGTAGTAATAGGTTAATTTTATAGTAATGAGGTTAGATTATTATTTAAATATGGTTATGTTTATATATTACTTAAAAATAATAGGTTAGTTTATATTATTTAAATTGTGTAAAATGAATTTGTTATATTAGATTTTGTGGTATGGTTAGATAATGTAGGATTATTTTGGATTTGTGATATGGTGAGATTATTTTATTTTTTGGAATATTGTGAGATTTATTTGAATATATTAAATTCTTTTGTTAGATTATGTTGTTTTATGATTAAATTGAATATGTGGGATTAATGTTTGTGTGAAAATGATATGGAAAAATTATATTTGTAAGTAATTATATTTTTAGTTGATATTTTGTATTTAAATTTAGATTTATATTAGATTAGATTAAAAATAATAAAATTAGATTAACATGAATGTTATATTAGTGATTTAAATTAATGATAAATGATGAAATTAGATTAGAATAAATTTAGTAATTTAATTAGAAATATGATCTAACAATGAAAAATATGATAAAAATTAATAAAAGATAATAGGAATAATTAAATAAATTAATAATTTAATTTAATAAAATATAATAATAATAATTATACAAAAAATAAATAAAAGTAACAAAATTAATTGATAAAGTTAGTAAAATGAGTAATTAAATATAGTTAGTAATTAATATTTGATAACTAGGACTTTAGTATAAGGTAATAATAAATAAAAAGAAATTAAAGAGTAAGAGTAATTATATAATTAAATTCAAATAACTAATTTATAATAATTTTTTTCAAAAAAGGCATCAACTCTCTTCTAAGATTAGCTACTAATAATAATAACAATAGCAATACATGAAAATAAATAAGCTTAAATAATAATAATAATAAATATATTATCACAATAATAGTAACAATATTACTAATAATAATAATAATAATTGAAAATAAATAAGCTTAAATAATAATAATAATACATAAAATAATTAATCGGTAATAATACATATATTATCATAGTAATAATAATAATAATAATAATAGCATTAATAGTACATGAAAATAAATAAAAGTTAATAATAAATATATTATCACAGTAATAATAATAATATATGAAAATAAATAAAAGGTAAAAATAAATATATTATGACAATAATAGTAATAATAATAATAATTAGTACAATAATAATAATAATAATATATGAAAATAGGTAAGCTTAAATAATAATAATAATACATAAAATAAATAAAATGTAATAATAACTATAATATGACAGTAACAGTAATAATAATAATAATAATAGTAATAATAATAATATAAGAGAATAAATAAGCTTAAATAATAATAATAATAACAACAAAAAATAAAAGGTAATAAATACAATATTATGACAATAATAATAATAATAATAATAATACATTCAAATAAATGCCCCTATAGTTGCTAAAATAAAAAATTACAAAAATACCTCTATAGTTATTAAAATACCCTTTTATAATTTCTCAGATACTCGAAATATCCCTAAATTGAATAAAATACCCAAAAGACTACCTAATATGATAAGTACTCCTAAGTTCACAATAACAGACGAGAATTGTTACTACACGTAAACTAGTTTAGGATATTCTTGATCATCAAAGTCAGAGTAATACAATTATGATGATTAAGAACATTTCAAACTAGTTGACATGTGATGAGAAAGGTTGTAATCATAATGTGTATATTTGTATATAGAATGACTTTAATATATGTATGCATTATTTTAGTCACAAAAGTAATTATCTTAGACCCATTCAGGAGTCGATAATAAATTATGCATCTCAATATCGGTTCCTAAATTATCCTATTTGGACAGTTTAGGACTACACGTTATGTGTTGTCATTCACTTCTAAACATTGTGCTTTGGTCGAGTTCTGGTGGCATCTCCCTGTATTCTTCGAGTGTGTACATATATGTATCATACTGAGAGGAACTGTGGGGAAATACTGCTGAAATTTCGGCTTGAACGGAATAATATTTGAATGAATGATGAATCATATAACAAAGTAATCTTGAATGTGATAGGGTTTTACCCTTTAGAAGTGGAGTGATAAGGTAGATTTCAGATATTTTATAATCATTTATATAATCTTTGACAATAATTTCTAACTAGTTCTGACATCAAATAACAAGTACTGCAAAATATGTCAGTTGACAAGAGTTAGATACATTTAAGGAATCACTTTAGTAAAGAATATTGGAATGGTGTAATGACATTTCTTGATAAGGCGAAACATTTTGTGAATGACCAAGGCAAAATTCATTGTCCATATAAAGAATGTTACGATGTATTGCATAAGACACAAGATGTGATGAAGATATATATAATAACGCATGAATTCGATTTAGAATATATCACTTGGACATTTCATGGAGAAGTTGATGATATGGACATTTTACAAAATGACCTGCATGGAGGTAATATTGTAGTAGATGAGATGGAGAATATGATAAATGACTCCATAGGTCCATTTACTCATGATCCTGTTCATACTGATGTGAATATGGATGAAGATGTTGCAATTTCGTCTTCTATGTCTGTAGAATAGTATGATAATTTGTTCTCTAAGATTAAGTCAGAATTGTATCCTGGGTACACACATTTCTCGGCGTTGAATTTCTTGGCCAAACTTATGCATTTGAAAGTAATGCATAAGTGGAGTAATAAATCATTAAATAGCCTATTGACATTATTGAAAGAGGCACTTGTAGTAGAGAACAAGCTACAAGAGTCACATTATTAGGCAAAAAAATGGATGTCTAAGTTGGGATTAGGGTACGAGTCAATTCATATTTGCAAATATGATTGTGTTTTATTTTGAAAAGAAAATGCAGACAAAAAAAATTGTCCAATATATAAGGTGAGCTATTGGGTGGATAAAAATATGAAGGACAAGAAAGTATCTCATAAAGTGTTACGGTACTTCCCATTGACACCATGGTTAAAGCGATTATACGAGCAGAGGCACACTGTAGCAAGTATGAGGTGGCACTATTCAGGCCATTCTAATGAGGAAGGGAAGAGGTGTTAAAACATCCAGTTCATGAGGAAGCATGAAAAGAGTTTGATTGTAGATATCCTGAATTTGCCCAACAACTAAGGAATATATGATTGGGATTAGAGATAGATGGATTCAATCCATTTGGCAACATGAGTTTGTCTTATAATATGTGACCAATGGTATTGACAACTCATAACTTGTTGTTGTGGCCATGTATGAAGGAGTGTTATTTTATGATGTCATTATGAATTCCTGGTTCTCAATCTCCTGGGAAAGATATGGATGTTTTTTTAAGGCCATTAGTTGAGGAGTTGAAACAATTATAGGCTGTCAGAGTAGATACTTGAGATGCCACTAGTAATAGCATATTCAAAATACAAGCTATGCTTTTATGGATTGTTAATGATTTTTCAGCTGATAGTAGTTTATCTGATTGGAGTGGTCAAGATTACAAAGCTTGTCTAATTGGAGTGGTCAAGATTACAAAGCTTGTCTAACCTGTAACGAAGACACCTCTTCATTGAGATTGAAGACCAAAACTTATTGCGTGGGTCACAGACATTTCTTGCTAACTAATCATTCAATGAGAAGAAGTAAAGAATTTGATGGGAAACCGGAGAGAAGAAACCAGCCTTGGTCTTTCAATAATGAAGATATTTTAGAACAACTAAGACAATTTTCACATATGTTATCAGGTAAACATCCAAGTTATGGAGGGGTTAAGAGGAAACATGACAAAGATGAACTAAACTAGAGAAAAAAAAGTATTTTTTATGAGCTAGATAATTGGTCATCATTATCTTTGAGACACGATCTTGATATTATGCGTATTAAGAATAATATGTGTGATAGTGCTCTTAGCACAATACTGGGAATTGAAGGCAAATCAAAAGACATGATTAATGCCTAGCGTGATTTAGTTGATATGAAAATAAGACAAGAACTGCATCTGGATGAATCGGAAAATAAGTTGATTAAACCTCACGCACAATACACTTTCACTGCCGATGAACGACGTAAATTCTGTCAATTTATTAAGTCAGTTAAATTTTTCGATAATGTTGCAAGTAACCTGCAGAGGAATGTAATTGATAATGACTCAAAAATAACTGGCCTGAAGTCGCATGATTGTCATATTATTATGTAGCATTTGCAAGCTCCTTGCATAAGAACTTTTACAAATAACGAAATATCATTGACAATTATTGGACTCTGTAATTTTTTCTAACAATTATGTGCTAGGAGTTTGATTAAGAAAGAGTTCGAGAAAGACTTGCTAGCTCCTTCCATAGTTCTTATTCTTTGCAAGCTTGAACGAATATTTCTCTCTGTATTTTTTGATATCATGGTTCACTTAGTGATGCATTTGCTCGAATAAGCATTACTTGGAGTACCTGTTTACTTTAGGTAGATGTATTTTTTTCAATATATTTTCAAGGGATTGTGACGAAATTTAATCGTCCCTATAAGAATGAGAATGTTATTGACACCGGTCTACAAAAATTCTTAAGTGTATTCCAATCCCAATGTTGTCCTATTGGAAAAAAGACTTATATATTACTTGATACGTATCTTCGGAAGAAAGTTGAGTGATACGTATTAAACAATTGCCCGGAGATTCAATAGTATTTGGAGTAAGTCCCAATAACCAATAAAATATTAAATCATGATGATTATATGGTATGATATTAAACTTTCACATTTTTCCTATAATATAGTGAACACATAAGGGAGCTCCAACAAAAAAGTGGGCAAAACCTAGATGAAATACAAAGACAATAGTTTCCATCTTTGTTTTATACGAAGGTATATAACTTATAATTCAAACCTTTGTATATAATAGTTATTTTCATTATTGTCTAATTTATATTTTAATTGAATTAAGAGATGTATCAATTACTTCAAAATAGATCCCCTCAAGTAACTAAGGAGTTGTACTCATTAGCATCTAAGCCACATCTTCATGTCTCATCTTATTCTATATGTATTGTAAATGGAACTCAATTCGTAAATCACACAAGGGATTCTAAACAATTGATTCCAAACAGTGGTATATCTATCCCTGAGACTGATGAGATTATATTTTACGGCTATTTAGAAGAAATTCAAGAGTTCAATTATATGGACATATAGTCTATTTTCTTATTCAAGTACAAATGATTTGATACCAATCCTAGAAAGAAAAAAATAAAAGTATAAAAAAACACAACAAATATAGCTATCAATTCTGAGCAGTATAAAGGTGACCCATATATTTTTGTTTCTTAAGCTAAGTAGGTATTATATATTGATGATTTGTTGAATGGTCCGAACTAGAGAATTATAGGAGACTTAAGTCATTGAGGTGGTTGGAATATTCAAGATAATGATATTGAGCCAGTTTTTATATAAGATTATAGCTCCTCAAACTTTGTTCTAATGGTTGAACTTGGCGAGTTGGAGTTCATTAGTTACATTCGTGGAGTCAAAGTGAACATGTGCAAAATTCTAATGATGTTATTCATGGTGTAGAAGAAGATGATTTTATTGATGATAATGAATTTGACCATGATGACACAATGGATAATTATATAGAAGACGAAGTAGAATTGGATATGGGTGATGATGATGAAACTGATCAAGATGAACATGAAGATTATATTGATAGCGATGATAATTAATATGAAAATATTATTAATTATGTATTTATGATAATATTTGTTATATTATTAATAAAATATATATTTTATGAATATCATTTCCATATGCAATATATAATATTTATACTATTCATCAATATTATTTAGTTATAGCTACTGTTAGGCCCACATATCATATAGAGATGCAGGTGGAGTCCCTACATGTTAATCAGATACAAGAAATATTTTTACTTTGTCTAAGTAAAAATAAAACTACATACATTTACTATTTATTTCATTTGATTGATTATTAATATTTTTTTTATCCTTTGTAGTGCCAATTGGTTAGAGGAAATGTTCAAAGAATAGATCTTTGAACTTGTAGGAGAAGCTCAATTCCTTGGAGCCAGAGCAACGACTCCCAATCTTACTTGATAAGATGGGAGCTACATGGAGAGCTGTTAAAGGGAACTAGAAGTGTTTTCTCCGTCTTATTGGGGTTCTTGTTAAGAAGAATACAGAACCTTTTCACAAGAGTTGGGCAAAGGTTCCTGCTGAACAGAAGATGAAAATAGAGCCTAGTGTCGAGGTAAGAATTTTTTTTATTATTATATCCTTGTATTTTATTGAAATTATTTTTGTTAAATACTTTATTTTTTGGTCGTAGAAGTACTTCTAGTATAAAGATGTTAGCAATGACGAGCAACCTTGGGTATCCTAAGATATTGATCACATCATTTATGACATCTATAAGAATAGGAAGAATGAGCTCAATGAACACTTCAAGCTGAATGGCGGAGACGAGAACAATCTTGACTTTCCCCGTACTCGTTGTTTTGTTTGTCCTGATATGACTTAGGAGGTTTGGAATAAGTGCATGGATTATTTTAGGTCTGAGGAGTTTAGGGTTAGTATTTCATTTAATTAGTCTTTGACTACATTAATTTTTTAACTATTACATTATTTATTAATGACTTTATGTCTGAGAGGAATGCTAGAAATAAGGGACACATGAAGTATGTTAGTAGGTAGAGGCTTAAGTCTACTATTGCCAATATATATGATATGGTAATCTTCTTTCAACTTATTTCTTACTTTTATATTTTTTTTATTATTTTTGTTTATATACTTATCAAATTCATCGCACAGGGGATCTTGAGACGGGAGAGATACAATCGATTGTAGAGAACTACCGAAAGACATATATGGATCTTGTGACTATCATGTGGCCTTTTGAGGAGATTAAGTAGAATTATGTGAGTAAGTTATAAATTATTTATATTCATTGATAGTCTACCAATTTTACTTTTTTACTAATTTTTTTTGAACTATTTTTAGCCTAAGATGATTGAGATTCGCACGACTCAATTGTAATTTCAAGCATCTTCATCTAACTCCAGTTCTTTGATACAATCTATACACCTTGTATTAATGAGACATTGATTGATAACGAGATGCTTGGTGTTAGGAGAGAAGTTGGTCCGAAGCTTAAGGGAGTTATTAGCACTTCTTTTACAGTAGCTTCTCCACCATGGGATCCTCTTGTGCTCGACTCTGAGTTATGAGACTTTTTTATTAAGACACAGAGTTATTTAGCTGCTGCCCACCATCATGAAGCGGTTCTCCTAATATAACATAATGTAGAGAAGCAGTACTTCAACGAACAACTGCATTATATGTCTGGCGTATTAGTGAGATTGGCTCTGGGATTCCATATTTCCATTCAATTGCCTGTTGTTCCTGATATTCTTCTGATACCCTCACTGCCTATATTGCCTCTGAGATTTCGATTTGAATCTCCTCCCCCAACTTCTGACACTCAAGATAACGCAGATCAGAATGAGACTAGCTAGCTAGCTACTTAGATAGTTCAATTTTTTTTTTTCTTGTTGAATATTTTTATTAAATTTTATTTTATGTGTATTTTTGTTATGAAATTATTTTAAATTTTATTTTAATTTAAAATTTAAAATTATATTTTATGTTTCAAATATTTTCTATTTATTTCTAATTTTAGTAATTTAATTATATTAAAAAATTAAAACATCAATAGCGACAACAATATTGGTCGTCGCTCTAAACTTACTAATTTAATAACGGAAAAATCTTTGTGGTTGCTATTATGTCGTCGCTATAACTACATCTAAATATGTATATTCTTTTAAAAAAGTGCATCTATAGTGACGACATTTGTCGTCTCTATAGTGTAACGACAGCCACTATCGTTATCTTTTAGTGATTGTTCGACAATAGTTTAGAAATGTCATCACTATACTTGACTATTCTGATGACAAATTCTGTCGTTGCTATAGAGGAGTTATACCGACAGATCTATACTGACGACACATTAACGACAACATTATCGTCATGATAGACTTATAGCGATGACTTTTTGTTCTATAATGATGACATTTGTCACTGCTATAGTGCCTTTTTCTTGTAGTGTGTGAGGTTTAAGTTGAATAAGCCATTTTAATATATACACACACATATAATCAAGATATTAAATGCACATATTAACATTTGACATATTTATTAATAATAATTATAGAATATTTAATATATTATAAAATTAATTTGAAACTGAGACCAAACATTTTCTTAAGAAAAACATTAAAAAAAAAGATTTACAAAGCGAAACCAATAAAGAAGAAGAATTAAAATATTTTGTCAATATTTTTTTAAAAATGCGTTGGATTTTAAAATTTAAATAAAAATTTCATTTCAAAATTGTATCTCTAATTATAATTTTTAAGTTTTATTTAGCCTCGTTTCATAATTTAGACTTCTTTGGGTACGTAGGAATTTATTTATTATATTACATATTTCGATTTTCTTATTGAATACAAAAAATTAATGGCACTTAAGAATAAATTTAAGGTAAAATATTCAAATAAAAATACACATTTTGGAGTAGAAAAACGTTGATTAGGCACGTACTTAGGAAAATATGGAATGGAAATTAAACCGACTGTAATACCTTTAGAAATTCGGAATAAAAATACTTGTGTGCTAAAAACACGTAAGTTTATTTATACCTGTATAATACTTCTAATTTTTTAAAAATACGTTTATAAAAATGCCAATAAAAAGTGTAATTTTCTATAAAAATGTTACATTTTTCAGCCACTTTAATGTGATTGGTCAAGAAAAAATATAAATCTTACTTATTGATAATTGATCAGGTGTTTAATTATTCAAAACAAAATGAGTATTACGTAATAAAGAGTAACAGAAAAAAAACTAATGTGACAAAAAAATAATTGAATTTGAATGGAAAATAATATTTTAAATAAAGAAAATAAAATAGGTGAGAAGTATTATACAGCTAAAAGATATGTAGATTTATAATGTCTTCAATGAAAAAGTATATGTATTTTTAAGTATATTTGACAAAAATATGTATTTTGCTGTATAATTTAAAAATACATATATACGTGTATAATATCCGTATAATATGGATATTATACGTAAAATTGCTAACTTCGATTAGGCATGATTAAGCAATATATAAATAAACATGATTATATCACGAGAATAACACAAGCTGAAAAACAGAGTAGATTAAGCATTAAAATATATGACCAGGATTGGAGCAAGAAATAAAACCATGAGCATTCAAAAAAATATACGACCAGGATAAACCGTAAGCATTATTAAAATATATACCTCTTGATTACATATTCGGAAAGTAGGAAGGCTGTAAGGCTGTATTAAATAGTAAAGACAGAAAAAAGACCAATAAAAAGGACAAAGTTGCGCCTCCCTCCTTTATTTTAAAGTTTACATTAGCTTTCTAAATTAATTAGATTTAGACCAAAAAAAAAAAAAGAAAAAAGAAAAAAAGAAAGAACTCTTACGAGATTGTAAAATTCCTAATAAATGTTTTATACGGAAATTTGGAGAAACTAGGCCCTTTAATGTGATTCATGTAATGCCTACTAGTTAAGTCTTTGCAAAATAGTATTTTTGGGCAATTGGACATGGTCGAATTTTAACTTAAAAGTACTACCTTTTGGAAAGCTACAAAAATGTGCTTTTTTTTTAGTAAACATATTAGAAATTAATTAGAATAGAGATAATTGATAATTTGTTTGTCTACGCTAAGTTGTAAACTTTCCTTTCCGTGTTTATAATGAGATTATTATATATGTTTTTGAAGAAGGAAAACTCGTTAAGCGCAATTGTAATTTATTTACGAACTTATTTAATGTGAATATTTTGTACTTTTCACAGTTCTATTTTATTCAAATTTTATCTTACGCCCCATGAATTAAAATTCTAGAACTCTATTTCGGTCCGCAAAACGCCCCACAAAGAATTATTAAGCAACAAAATATTAACAACGTAAACACACTCAGTTCAGATATCATAACTATGTGAGCACAGTGGTAGCCATCACAATAGACAGAAGTTCCACTTCGTAATCATAAAACACCTCGAAGAGGGCCGAAAGGAATACAATCACAAGCCGTCTATATCACAAATGACCCATATTTACACTTCATTTTGATAAACATCACTTTTAATTTTTATGGCAAAACTACCAAGTCTAAAGTTTCTTCCATGTTTATAGACATACTAATAATTAAAATTTTCCCTCAGTTTGTTAATAACCGGATTTTGTAAATGGACAAACGATTGTCCTGTACATTTGAAGTAAGAAAGATTGGATGATACCACCAGCATCATAGATGAACTCAGAATGGACCACTATACGGTGCCGTACATATGCAGTTAATTTCTAGGTTTTATATTGCTTTTTCACACACAATTTGACCAGGTCTGACATGAATGATGAATTATTGATATGCATTCCAAATTCAAACCCAGCCTAAACTAAAGAAATGTTTTTGTAATTATCCATTTTTTTTTCGGATCAATTACAAATTTATCCTCTGTAGTTTTTTATTTTATTTTACAAAACCTTGCATTCCTGAGAATTACATTTTCGCTACTGGAACATCTAATTTTACGAAAAAGGTTTTAACTAATCTAAATATACACTTCTTTAAATGTATTGAAATAAAAATTATTTCAAAATAGTTTCTAAATTATTTAATTAAAAAAATAATATTTAAATTTATTTTTGTAATATTTCTAAATTTAGATACTTTCAATTAAATTTTAATTGATTTTTGTTAACTATGGGAAATTTAAATTAGTTTAGAGATAATTTTAGTAAAGTTTGAATTTTAAATTTTTTAATTTTTATCAAAAATTTTTAAATTTCTTTTTATGTTCTCTCTAAATAAATGACTATTTAAGGAAACACCACGTATACCCCTAAAGAATGCAGCACATGACTAACACATATTAGTACGATCTACTATTTAACATCTCTTAACGGATTGGAGTTGATTGCCACTATTTTGAGAATTTAAGTTTTAATTGCAAAAAAATTTAATTTAGGGGCCACATTGCCAATCTACGAAAAATTTAATGGGCAACCATGCCAAAACCCCTTTTAATTATGCCTATGTTGCGTCCTTTTTAAGAGTCTCAGAGCTGTTACTAAGCCATCGTTCTTAAAAAGAAGATAGAAACCCCTAATTTCCGCATAAGCCCGTGACACCCCTCATCTCCAGCCGCATAACCCAGACCATTTTAGGTTATTTAAAGGACACCCAGTCCTCTTACCACGACCTTCCGTTTGTTGACCTATGTGGCTTTCAATCTTATCTTATTTTGATAATAACAAACATATGATTTAGTTACTAATAACTGGCTTGAGTTTGTAGTTATGAAGTTGAAAAAGAAATTGATAAAACTCAAGAAATGAAGTTCTCAAGAATAGAGAGTCATTGATAAACCTCGAAGGATGAAGATGAATGTGAATAATCAAGATTCAAGACCAAGTCTTAATAAGTTAAAATTTATTTCCTAGTCTTGTACTTGATTTATTGCATTACATAAAATATTCTCTTTGATATGACTCAAAAATCTTTCAAATGAATTTTCAAACGAATCTTTAAAGAATTAGCTAAACTTCAAATCTATTGATTCTTTAAAAATAAATATTATTTCTAATCTAGCCCGAATATTCTCAAAAGTATATTTTCTTAATGTTAAAAACTGTTTTGAAAAAGAAAGTTTTAAGAACGACTAAATTAGTTCAAATAAACAATTTTTTTTTTGTTTTTGACTGATTTTGATCGACCAGGCTAGGTCGACCAAAATAAAGGCCAAAAATTGCTGTTAGAGCTAAACTGGCATTTCGGACTCCAACGGCTAGTTTTTTGGTGGATAAAAATTATTTCTATTCGACCAAAATTTTGGCAGCAAGATACCAACGGTCGAAAACGGCTAGTTTTTGAAGACGTCTTTAAATAGAGCTAAGTTTGATGATTTAGGTAGAGAGAATACGAACCTATATTGATACCCAATCAGTTTCTAAGTGCAAAAGCTTTGTTTTACTCAACTATAACTTTCAAATCTATTTGAGCCATTCCTAGAGCATCATTTGTGCATTGTTTTCAAATCACCTAATCTTATCTTGTATTATTTCTTTGAGAGGTGATTCTTTGAGTGAGTGTTCACTTGTATTTTCATAAAAACATTATTGAGAGGTGAGGTTGGCACTGGAGTCATAAACAATCAAGTATAGGTGAAGTTGACACCGGATTCTAAATAATCCATGGTTAGACATAATAGAGCCGGATTCAAGACTATTATAAAGGCGTGGGTGTACTTAAGAAAAAATCACTCTAGTTATACAAGGGGTTAGTTAAGCCCATAATCTTGATTCGATAGTGGAAAGCTCTAAGCAAGTTGCAGAAAGCATCGTGTTTGTCGAACCTTGTAAAAATAGCATTTGTATCTCTCTATCCCTATCTCTTTACTTTGATATTATGCTTATTTATTTGCTATTTTTACTTTCCCCATTCATTATTTGCACAATCTTGTTACTTAAGTCAAAAAGGTTGTAAAAGTCTTAAAAACCCAATTTACCCCTCCTCTTGGGTTAACTATTCTTAGGACAACAATTGGTATCAGAGCTTGGTGCTTAATTTTCTAAAACTTAACCATTTTTGAGATAGCTAATCTAAACAACTTTTCTTTTTAATATGAGAGGTTGTCACCTTCCAAACCACCCTTCTTTAATAGAAGTGATTTCAACTATTGGAGAAGTCATATGGACACATATCTTAGATCCATAGATTTTGATTTATGGTATATTATCATTAGAGGTCCATTAAAAATTAAAAAGATTGTTAATTGAGTTGAAGTAGAAAACGATATTGAGGAATATGATGAAAAGGATAAAATGTATTTTATCACAAATGGAAAATCTAGAAACATTCTTTTGTGTGGTCTAGATGGGAACGTATATAATAATATTGAAAAAGCTAAGGATGCTCATGAATTATGGAATATACTTGAAGTGTCATATCAAGGAACCAATTCCATGAAGGAAACTAGAATTAATATTTTCACAAGAAACTATGAGTAATTCAAAATGGAAGAAGATGAATCTATTTCTCAAATATTGACTAGATTTACCTCCATCATTAACTCTCTTGGTGCTTTAGGAAAAACCTTTCCAAATTGTGAGTTAGTGAGTAAGATTCTTTGAAGCCTCCCTCGAGCATATAGAAGCAAGGTGGTAGCTATTCAAGAAGCAAAGGACCTTAGCAAACAGACTCTTGAAGAACTTATGGGTTCCCTCATGACCCATGAAATCCTTATGAAAGAACTAATGAAGATGAAGGAGAAGAAAAGAAAAGAAAGGAATCACTTTTAAAGATGCCTTACAAGAAAACAATGAGAAAGAAGAAGAATTCGTGGATCGCAAGCTAGAAGACATTGCCTTACTTACTAACAGGTATAAGAAGTACTTAAATTTCAAAAAGAAGAATTTCAAGAAGAACATCAAAGGCAATGACTTCCGAGAGAAGAAGATGAAGAATGATCCCATCACCTACTTTGAATGCAAGAAGCTGGGACATATGAGGAATGAATGTCCTATGAGAAGAAAAATGAAGAAGAAGGTAATGAAGGCCACTTGGGATGGTAGTGAAGAAGAAGAGTCCAATAGAGAAGAACAAGAAGAAATCGCCAACATGTACTTCATGGCAATAGAAAATGAGGTAAGCTCACTGGAATCTAAAAGTAAATTTCATGATGTTAGTGATACTGGTAGTGAGTTTAGTGATAGTGATTATGATTTATCAAATGAAAACTTGTTGAGTGATTTCAATGATTTAGACAAAAACTATGAAAAGCTCATTTTCAAGAACAATGCTCTTAAAAAGGAAATTCTTAGTTTGTCAAAAATAGTTGAAAATTTTACCAAAGAAAAGGAAGTAAAATTACTTGTAGTAGTTGTGATATTTTATCAAAAGAAAACACTTCCTTAAATGACAAGATTTTTGACTTAACTAAAATTGTCCACAAATTTACAAATGGAAAGAAAAATTTTGACATGATGCTTGGTGGACAAAAATGTGTTTTTAAAAAAGGAGATATTGGGCACAAATATTCTATAAAACAATAATACCTCAAGAACTATTTTGTGAAAGCTAGTACAAGTGACACAAAGCATACTTGCACTAATTGCAATCAAGATGGACATACTAATTTTTCATGCTTTGTAAAGAAAAATACACATTTTGGTAGAAAACTAGCTTGGGTACCAAAAGAATTTAGAACTAACACTCAATGACCCAAATTAGTATGGGTACCAAAAATCAAAGTTTGATTCTTACTTGTAGGTACAAAAAAAGAAGAACTTTTGGTCCTTGGATAGTGGTTGCTCCAAACACATGACCGAAGACTACTCCTTGCTATCATCATTCACAAAAAGAAATGGAGGACATGTCATATTTGGAGACAATGCTAAAGGCAAGATTTTGGATATAAGTAACATTGGTACTACATCCTCACCCATTATAAAAAATATTTTACTTGTTAATAATCTTAAACACAATTTGCTTAGTATAAGTCAACTTTATGATAAAGGTTATAGTCATTTTTGAGCCTTCCAAATGCTTGATTGAGGATACTTGTTCGAAAGAAATTATTTTTGAAGGGAAAAGAAAAGACAATGTTTACACTATTGATATTAAAAAATATTTTAGTCAAGATAAATATTTTTTAGCTTTAAAAGATGATTCTTGGCTTTGGTATAGAAGACTTGGATATGCTAGTATGAATACTATTTCTNAAATGCTTGATTGAGGATACTTGTTCAAAAGAAATTATTTTTTAAGAGGAAAGAAAAGACAATGTTTACACTATTGATATTAAAAAATATTTTAGTCAAGATAAATATTTTTTAGCTTTAAAAGATGATTCTTGGCTTTGGTATAGAAGACTTGGATATGCTAGTATGAATACTATTTCTAAGCTTTCAAAGAAAAACCTTGTTAGTGGTTTACCAAGTTTACTTTTTAAAAAAGACAAGGTGTGTGATGCACGCCAATTTGGAAAAAAAGTAAAAAGCTCTTTTAAATCCAAAAATGTCATTACTACTTCTAGACCCTTGCAACTACTTCACATAGATCTATTTGGACTATCAAGAGTAGCTAGTCTTGGTGGAAAACATTATACCTTTGTGATAGTTGATGATTTTTCAAGATTAACTTGGGTTCTATTTATTACTCATAAAAATGATGTTTTAAATTTACTTATTATTTTTTGTAAGAAAGTGCAAAATGAAAAAGACTACACCATCACATCTATTAGAATTGATCATGGTGTTGAATTTGAAAATGATAAATGGAAGCTTTTTGCTATAAAAATGATGTTGATCATAATTTTTCCGCTCTTAGAACTCCACAACAAAATGGAGTTGTAGAAACAAAGAATAGAACCTTACAAGAAATGGCACAAAGCATACTAAATAAAAATAGTTTGCCAAATATTTTTGAGCCAAAGCGGCAAGTACCGCTTGTTATATTGTGAATAGAGTTGTGATAAGGCCAATCTTGAACAAGACACCTTATGAGCTTTGGAAAGGTAGAAAACCCAACATTGGTTATTTAAAAATTTTTGGTTGTAAATGATTTATTTCGAATATTAAAGATAATTTGGGAAAATTTGATTCAAAATCCGATTTTGTTATTTTTCTTGGATATTCTACTATTAGTAAAGCTTATAGAGTTTTCAACAAAAGAACATTGACAGTAAAAGAATCTAATTATGTTGTTTTTGATGAGTCTAACACTCTCCATGAGGGGAGAAATATAGATGACGATGATGTTATAGGTTTGGAACAAAGCTTAAATGAATTAAGTATCAGTGAAAGATCAAATGAAGAAGAGGACATCCAACTACAACAAAACAAAAGTCTTAAGGAAGAAAGATGCGACAATGGTAATATTCTAACTATTCCTCAAGATTTAAAATTTATTCATGCTTATCCTAAAGACTAAATTCTAGGTGATCCCTTACAAGGTGTCATAACTAGAACATCACTTAGAAATATTTGCAACAACTTAGCTTTCCTTTCTCAAATTGGACCCAAAAATTTTAATGATGCCGAAAAAGATGAATTTTGGATTTTAGCAATGCAAGAGGAGCTAAATCAATTTGAAAGAAGTGATGTATGGGAATAAGTTCCAAGACCTAATGATCATTCGGTTATTGGAACTAAATGGGTCTTTAGAAATAAATTAGATGAGCATGGGGTGATTGTGCGAAACAATGCTAGATAAGGTTTCAATCAAAAAGAAGGTATCGATTATGAAAAAACCTTTGCATCCATAGCAAGATTAGAATCCATTAGAATGCTCTTAGCATTTGCGTGCCATAAGAATTTTATTCTTTACCAAATGGATGTTAAGAGCACATTTTTAAATGGATATATTTTAGAAAAAGTTTATGTAGCCCAACCCCTTGGTTTTCAAAATCATAAGTATTCGGATCATATTTACAAATTGAAAAAGGCTTTATATGGTCTAAAACAAGCTCCTAGAGCTTGGTATGATAGATTAAAAAAATTTTTGAATTCAAATAAGTTTTCAATGGGAAAAGTGGATACTACTCTTTTTAATAAGAAGAAAGGGGTGGACATCACAATTGTACAAATCTATATTGACGATATTATATTTGGAGCCACTGATGTTTATCTATGTGAAGAATTCTCTAAGTACATACATAGTGAATTTGAGATGAGTATGATGGGAGAATTGAACATCTTCCTTGGGCTTCAAATAAAACAATCCAAAGAAGGAATCTTTATTAATCAAGCAAAATACATCAAAGAGCTACTCAAGAAGTTTGATCTTGAATATTCAAAACAAATAAAGACACCAATAAGCTCATCAATAAATCTTCACAAAGATGAAAGCAGTAAAGTGACAGATAATACTAAATATCGAGGTATGATTGGATCCTTAGTTTATCTTACCGCTAATAGACCGGATATCATGTTTAGTATTTATCTATATGCTAGATATCAATCTAATCCTAAAGAATCCCCTCTTAGTATGGTTAAACATATTTTAAAATATTTGCAGGGCACTATGAATGTAGGATTATAGTATCCTAAAGGCACACACTTTAATATCTCAAGTTATTCGGATGTGGATTTTGCCAGGTGCAAAATAGATTGAAAGAGCACAATTGGTACTTGTCACTTTTTGGGATACTTACTAGTTTCTTGGTTTAGCAAGAAACAAAATTCAGTTGCTCTTTCCACCACCGAAGCAGAGTATATATCCGCGGCTAGTTGTTATGTACTAGTGCTATCAACTTATCTAAAAATTCTATTTTGCATTCACGAGCTAAGCATATTGATATAAGAAACCATTTCCTTTGTGATCACATGCAAAAAGGTGATGTTTCTCTTGAATTTATCTCCGCTGAAAAATAATTAGCGGATATTTTTACAAAACCTTTTGGTGAAGAATAATTTTGTATGACTAGAAGAGAACTTGTCATGCTTGATTTTACTAAAATTTCCTAATTATACTTTGTCATGCTTTTCTTTTAATCTTTGTCCCTTCTCATTTTATTTGACCAAAAATGAAATTCTAAATTGATTCTTTAAAAATATATTTTTTCTGTGTGTTTTCACCAAATCTGAAACTTTTCAGATTTTGGTCGACCAAAACTGATTGTTGCTTCAGACATGCGAAGCTGTACTGTTTTGCTGATTTTTAGATTTTGGTAGATCAAAACTGGTCGTCACTCATTTTCTAAACCCGACCCGAGACAGTTTTTTATGGTATTTTCTTTATTTTTCTCTCATCTCTCTCACTCGAAACTCTTATCCCCTGAATGAAAACCCTACACCATTATCCCCTTTGCTTCTAATCTTCATTTCTATGAGTTTTCACTCCAATTTCTTCAAAACTTTATCCTTTTTCCCACTAAACTAGTTATGTTCATCCAATTTTGTGATCAATCGGCCTATTCTTTCTCTCTCTCTTGCTCAAATCCGTGATTAAGTCACTATGCCATTCAAAGCTCGTTCCAATAAGAGGTCAGGGAAGAATATCATAGGAGAAGAAGAAGAAAGGCGATCAAAATCAAGGTTCGATACTCCTCTTTTCACTAATCCTAGAAGTATTGACGATTTCCAAAATAATTTTACTGAGAGGGCTTTAGTGAATGGAAGAAGTGTGGATTGGGTAGCTATGGAAAAACTGGTAGGTTGGAGATATATATTTCATAAGATGGGTTGGGTTTCCTTTTCTAGCATTAATGGATTTACCTATCCTAGGTTAGTGAAAGGTTTTTATGCTGCTATGAACCTAAAGAGTGAAGTTCATAGAATCATTTGTACTCTTAAAGAGAAGGTTATTGATATGAATGTGAGTGATCTTTGTGCTATTTTAGAAATACCCAATGAAGGTGGTCGTCCAATTGATCTTATGGGAGATTTTGATGCAGTGACAACTTTGAAGAATCTGACTAGGGATGACAAATATTATCCAAATTGTATTGCTAATCATTTGAATGTTCATAGTAGACTCCTTCAATACTATATCACCTACAACATTCTCCCTCCTACTTACTATAGAGAGATAGTCCATCCTCTTGATATTTTCTTGATTAACTCTATACTTATAGGGAAAGCTATAAATTTAGGACATATCCTTAACCTAAATGAGGGAAGATGATTCTAAGAAGACGGGGTGTCTTCCTTATGGAATGGTGCTTACTCGAATCTTTGATCATTTTGAAATTCTTCTTCATGATGAGTTCGTCAAGGAAAAACCAATGTAATGCAGGGTTGAGCTGATGCAGGGGTGAATCTTTTCTTTGTTCCATTGTCGTTTATCTAGCTAAATGGTTGTCGTTTGTGTAGTTAATTTGTAGTAAGGTCATACATGTCTTTTATTTATTTAGCACCACTAAACGATGCGTTTGGGAACATGTTTGGGGATATATCTATTTCCATTTTCATTAGCATGGGAGAGTTGATGTAGCCTTGAACTTCAGCTCTTAGATCTTATTGAAATGAGCAGTTTCTGAAGGTTTGATTCGATGAAATCAACTTTCTCTTTAACTAGCAAGTTTGTTTAATTTACTTGCAGATTTTCTCTATCAGATTTGGTATCAGAGCCAAGTTTAATCTACAAGTAAATTAAAAAACTTGCTAAATTAAATATTTTCTTTGATATGGTTCAAAAATCTTTCAAATGATTTTTCAAACGAATCTTCAAAGAATTAGCTAAACTTTAAATCCATTGATTGTTTGAACATAAATATTATTTCTAATCTAGCCCAAATATTTTCAAAAGTATATGTTCTTAATGTTAAAAAATGTTTTAAAAAAGGAAGTTTTAAGAACGATCAAATTAGTTCAAAGAATTGATTTTGGTCAACTACGCTTGGTCGACCAAAATAAAGGCCAAAAATGGCCGTTGGAGTTGAACTAGCATTTTGGACTCAAATGGTTAGTTTTTTAGTCGATAAATATTATTTCTGGTCGACCAAACTTTTGGCAGCAAAATACCAACAGTCGAAAACGGCTAGTTTTTGAAGTTTCCTTTAAATAGAGCCAAGTTTAATGACTTAGGTAGAGAGAATACGAACCTATATTGACACCCAATCAGTTTCTAAGTACAAAAGCTTTCTTTTACTCAACTATAACTTTCAAATCTATTTGAGCCATTCCTAAAGCATCATTTGTACATTATTTTCAAATCACGTAAGCTTATCTTGTATTATTTCTTTGAGAGTTGATTCTTTGAGTGAGTGTTCACTTGTATTTTCATAAAAACTTTATTAAGAGGTGAGGTTGGCACCAGAGTCATAAACAACCTGGTATAGGTGAGGTTGACATCGGATTCTAAACAATCCGTGGTTAAACATAATAGAGCTATATTTAAGACTATTGTAAAGACGTGGGTGTGCCTAAGAAGAAATCACTCTGATTGTATAAGGGGTCGGTCAAGCCCATAATCTTGATCCGATAGTGGAAAGCTCTAAGCAAGTTGTGGAGAGCCGAAGACATAGGCAAACCGTCATGTTTGTTGAATCTCGTAAAAATAGCGTTTGCATCTCTCTATCCCTATCTCTTTAATTTATTTACTTTGATATTATGCTTACTTATTTGCTATTTTTACTTGCTCCATTCATTATTTGCTCAATCTTGTTACTTAATTCAAAAAGTTTGTAAAAGTCTTAAAAATCCAATTCACCCCCCCTCTTGGATTAGCTATTCTTTGGACAACACCATTGACAAGGTTGTCATCCTCGTCCTCAGAATCACCGCACGTGACATGGAGAAGCAAGGAGCTCACTTCCTCAGTGGACGTGACATGCCAATGCACGAAAAATTTATGAAGCTATCCTAGTCGTCAACTTAACTTGCGTACGCCAATGCCGAGCTTCTTCAGCCTCCAACCATCGCGAGACACTATTCCTCACTAGAAATGGTGAATTTTCTTTAGTTTGTTTATTTCTCAAATTTGCAATGTTGATATTCTTGTGATAACTTTTCTAAAAATGGTGTATTTGAGGGTTTTGAGATTATGATTGGTATAAATAAGTAATTGAGAAGCTATGTTGATGGATTTGAGGACTGGAACTAATTTTAGGACCTTTTCATATCAAAAGTTGGTATTTTTCCAATTATTTTAGGAAAAGTGATATTTTTGTAATTACTTTCGTGAAATAATTATTTCGACCATGAAACCTATCTAGGGTAAAAGAAGAGATTGAAATATGAATAAATACAGTAGTTTTGTGTTAAATTGAAATTTGGAAATCGAGGTCATTTCAAATTGAAAAAGTGATATTTTTCTAAATTTTTTGAAATATGGTATTTTTGAAACTTTCAGATTTAAGGCAGCTGATTAAGTGATATGTATTATAGTTGGATGAATTTCGAGACATGAAGCTTATGAATAGTCTCGTATTACGTGTCACAGGTCAGGATGACATCCATTTAAATGCTATTTTAGTGTGACATCTGTTTTTCCATTCAAGGCTCTATTGGGAAAATGACATTTCAAAGCGAGCGATCGAGGGTTCAAAAATGACCCCTGACTATTTGAACAATCGCCAAGCAATACCAAACATGCTTTTTAGTATTATAGTATGGTCTAGTCACTCAGTTGGGATAGAGATTCGATTACTTGACTTTAAAATTAGTTTTATTATTGTTATGCTAATTGTGTGTATGTAAAATAATTGCAAGTGCACAAATTGTAAACAAGTAAGAAAATGATAAGAGAGTTGTCGATCTCACAAGGAATTGAATGTTAAATTATCATTAATTACCGTAATTATCACGACCTAACTTTATCTATATAATCACACTAAATGAATTTATACTTAAATAAATACAAAAATAAATATAAATACACGAATGAAACATGGAAATTCTATGCACAAATGTGCTAGGGATTTTATTCACCTAACCAACAGCTATATCTTTTGATCACCAATTACATTCTTATCAATTATTCCTAGTTTATAAGCCAAGAACCCAAAGTTATTTCTACTCCCTCTCTCGAGTACCGAGTGAAATCATTCCTAAATTTCAATTCTAATATCTTTATTCCGAATCTGGAAATTCAAAATTCATTATGTTCAATGGTTCTTCGATCATAGCTTCAAAGGAATAATAAGATCTCTCAAACTCTACAAAATCCTCGGTTATACTATGATAATGGTTGTTTTTAAAATTTCCTTTCTTAAGTTTCAAATTCAAGAAATCAAAACATCCAATTAGTAGCTAATTAATTGTGAAGCATTAAGCATAGAATAATATAAATAAATTCAAAAATAACATCAAAGAATATATTGAAAATCAAGACGTAGAATTAAAGTATATGCTACATTATTCCTCTAGCTTATATAACAATTACTTCAATGTAGGAGAATCCAATACTAATCTCAACAAGAATTTTATATATCCAAACATGTTTAATAATCATGCACAATACAAAAATTCAAATAGGATTAAGGTGAGAATGAAGATGAGAAAAACTCTTTTGTGGAGGTAGAGCTTCAAACCTTCAATCTCTTTAAGCCACTTTCTCAAGCATTCTTTCTATGATTTTTGCTTCAAGCTCCTTCCTCTCTAGGATTTCTGAGCTCTCTTTGTTGTGTTTTCTCTCCAACTCTCCATACCTTAAAATTTAATGGTATATTTAAGGGGCTCCAAGTTGACTTAGGCTGAGTAAAATATCAACCATTCGATTGGATGGCATCAAAGGTCGAGATAGGCCCTAAACTCTTGCTAAAAATGCGGTTTAGGATGAGGGACAACATCGTAGAGCTCCCTGGTAAGCTTTGCGGCTCTCACAGCTCTAGAAAACTTTATTCGAGAAACTGCCATAGGTCTCTTGGTTCTGGAAAATTAGCATGACATTGTTCTTTCTGGGAGTACTATTTCACCGTTTTAGCTCTATTTTTCCTGATTTTCATTGTGTTGTGCTCGTATTAGATAAAATTAAATCCAAAAAGGTTAAAATAATCATATTTGGCACCAATTTATCTTAATTCTCATTTATTCATAAGAACTATAAAAATATAGCAATAATACATCAAACCAACAAAAATGCTTAAGAACTTACAATTATTTGAATTGAATAATACTTAATTTGTAAGTGAATTTACATATTTTGAACAAATATAAAATTTTGAGAATTATTTTATAAAAATGTGTTTATATGTAATATTGAATCTATTGATATTTAAACTACCTAGGAGGCACATCACACTAGTTGGATTTTATGAGTTTTGATGAAAATGACAGTTATGCTGATGAAATTTTTATAAGATCCAAATTAAATGAGAATTTAATTTTGAGAACTAAACTTGATTGATTAAAATACTGCATGGTTTGTTTTATGATTTTGTGGAAAAATAGTACATATTTTAATTCATGTCATCCAGATAGCATTGCATGTATTATTGCACTTATGCAGCCAATGGACTATCTCAGAAGTGTTGGGGTTGACACAAGACTAGTGTATTGTACTCTTATCAAAATTATCTGCTTTGAATGGAAAGTCACTCTCGTACTTCTATGTCCATTATGGTAGTAAGCTATAGAAACCTCATAGGCTCTAAGATAGCATTCCGATGTTTACATCTTAACTGACATATTTTCACTTTATTTGTACTTGTAAAATTGTGATTTGAATTTCTTAGAAATTGTTTATATGTAACTAAGGGATATATTTGAGTATTTGGTAAATCGTTTCCATAATCTTGTATCATGCACTGTTAATGATTTTAATAATATGGACTTCGTTACAAATTAAAATCATTCTTTCCAATCTTACCAAGTTTGATTTTTATAAGAAAATTCTTGAATTAGTATAATTTGGTTAGATTTAATATCGTGTTGTTTAGATTTAAAACTTTGGAAATTTGAAGTTGACAATTCAGGTTTGAACAAAGCATGTCATTGTATTTTATTATTGTAGCATGTTTACTTCCAAGTAGACTATGAACATTTTTAAAACTTGGAATGTTGGTTAGGTAAAAGTAATTTACTCTTTTAAAGGATGCATGGTTTCAAAAACTTTTAGGCTATTTGAGATTGGAGTTTGTAAGACTATAATATTATAATGTTTAAACCTTAGGTTATACAAAATTTAGTTATAGTACTAAATTAATCCTATTCAATATTTGATAGTATTGTTTGAAAAATCTCTTGCACCACAAGACAATTGTTTTTTTATAGGTTTATACATAAACCAAAGACTCCAAGTATCTTTTCTAGCTTTGAACTTAGTAAATGTCCTCACAAAGCATTCTCAAATTTCTACGTAGTAATTTTTGCATTTTTTTAATAATATTTTAAGTTTAGTTTATATGAAAAGGTCGAATTTTTAAAAATATAGTCACATTATAACGCTTTTTATAATAAGAAATCAAACTAAGAAATTGATTTTGTCATATTTCTTAAAAATCATGGGTTTCATTAAAAAAAAAGTTGAAGTTCACGCATTTTATGCCTTTTCTCTCTAATATTATAGGATCTTTATTCGTCTTGTTTTGAAAGAAGACAATGCCTAGGAACCAAACCGTGTTTAGACCCCAACAACTACAAGTTCTGCTTTAGTTTATTCACCATTATAACAAAGATTAAAAAATGGAAATATTAACTTGCTAGGGTTTAGTTTATTATTAAAAAATAGGGTAAATTATTAAAAACAAATCCTGAAATTTGAGAGTTCTATAATTTAAACCTTGAAGTTTGGACTCTACAGAATAATACTTTGAGATTAAGAATATCTGAAAATTAATACCCTACACTGACTTTTTGACCAATTTTAGTTATGAAAAAACAATTTTAGTTGTTATTATTCTACTTAATTTTGAGGATATTATTGCCTTTTACAAGCTAGAATTATTCAAAAAGTCAACTTAGGTATTAACTTTAAAAAAAATTTAATCTCAGGATATTATTTTACAAAGTCCAAAGTTTAGTGTTTAAATTGCATAACCCTAAAATTTTAGGATATTTTTTTGTAGTTTACCTATTACCCCTCAAAAAGTTATATGGTTTATAATTATGATTATCTTAGTGAAACTTTTTACGTTAAATTTATTGTATATAGTAATAGTCTATAGTTTTGGAATATTTAGATTACATTTTTAATGTTTATGCATTTGTTGCTAGTTTATAATAATTCTTAACTATGTTCAAGTATTTAAGTAAACTAGTTTTAATATTGGATAAAATACAAAATAATTTTAATTGTAAAATAATACTTATAGAAATTACTATTATATATCAAAAGAAAAGAAATTATTATTAATTAATGAACAAATTAATAATTACATTCGTAAATTAAATGAATTAAATAAGAAGTAATTTATTTCTATAAAATACTCAAAATGCCCCTTATATAACAAAATGCACATTTAATTCTTAAAAATACCCAAAATGTCCCTGATGTAACAAAATGCCCTAAATACCCTTGTAATCACCAAAATGCTGCTACAACTAATAAAATACCCAAATTATACATACGCATAAATAAATACTGAAAATACCCGTGCAAGTAATAAAATACCCAAAATAACCGCACAACTAATCAAATTCCAAAAATACCCCTATGTTCATTGTACTACCCAAAAGTACCACTTTAATTAGAAAAAGATACCCAAAGTACCCATGTAGTTACGAAAATGCTACTACAACTAATAAAATATCAAAATTACTCATTACTAAATATCAAAATACCCCCATAAGTAATAAAATACCTAAAACACCCCCACAGCTAATCAAATTAAGAAAACACCCCCACGTTCAAAGTAATACCCAAAGATACCCCGTGAATTCATAAAAATACTGAAAATGCCCCTGTAGTCACTAAAATATCGCTACAACTAATAAAATTCTCAAATTACCTGTACACGTAAATAAATACTTAAAATTCCCCAACAAGTAATAAAATACCTAACATACTAACACAACTAATCAAATTCAAAAAACTCCTACGTCCACAGGAATACCAAAAAATACCTTTTAATTAAAACAAAATACCGATAATGCCTCTGTAGTCACTAAAATACCGCTACAACTAATAAAATACTCAAATTACCGAAAATACCTCTACAAGTAATAAAATACTCAAAATACTCCCACAACTAATCAAATTCGAAAACTACCCCTACGTTCACAATAATACCTAAAAAAACCCCTTTAATTAAAAAATAGCTAAAATACCCCTAGCAAAACAAAATATCCATAATGCCCCTATAGTCACCCTTATGTAATTAATATTGATTAAGAAATAAATACCCAAAATACCCATAAATACCCATTAAATGATTAAATTACCAAAAGTACCCTACAAGTAATAAACAAATTACCATTAAAATTATGAATTATAAGGTCAAATTTATTCCTAGGATAAAGAAATGAAAAATTACAAATTTAAGTCATTCCTTGGTAAGCATTTTCTATTAGATTGAACTATTGGTCTTTGATACATACATATATTAATAAATGAAATTACTTTAGACCCATTTACTTTATTAGTAAATTGTCCCGCTTAGCAGTTTGGTATTACACTCTATGTGTTGTCTTTTACTTATAAACTTTGCTCTTTGGTCCAATTACAATGGGATCTCCCTATATTCTCTAGGTGTTTACATATATATAGCACACTTAGAGGAGCTATGGGGAGATATTGCAAGAATTTTGGCATGAACAAAATAATATTTGAGTGAATGATGCACCACATAATAAAGCAATCCTGAATAGGTTAGAGCCTTATCCTTTAGAAATAGAATGATGAGGTAGATTTAGGACACGTTTTATATAGTCATTCATAACTATTCTATATGAACACTTGTGGACAAGAGTTGTATACATTTGAAAGATTATTGGTGTGATGCATATTAGAAAGGTGCAATTGTATTTATAAAAGGGTTAAACAATATGTTAATAACCAAAGCAAAGTGAAATATCCTTGTTTGTTATGTTGTAATGTGTTGCAGTCGACTATTAAAACGTTGGAAGTATATTTGATAGACAATGGGTTTAATCTATTATACACTAACTAGATCTTCCATTGAGAAGTTGTTGAGATTCGTCTTCCTTGTGATGATACTCACGTAGAAAATATTGACATGGTAGAAGAGATGGTGTACATATTGTAAGATTTCATTAGGAGAGTAATTGCAAACGACGGTGAAAATGAAGACGATATGGGAGATGATATGGCAATGGGACCATCTATATTGGGCCAATAATATGATATGTTATTCTCTAAAGTAGAAGCTGAGTTGTATTTGAGATTTACTAATTACTCATTTTTGAACTTTGCGGTCAAACTTATGCATTTGAAATTAATGCATAAGTAGACTAATAAGTCGTTTCATGGTTTATTGAAATTATTGAAGGTGTGTTTCTAGCTGATAATAATATACCACAATCACATTATGATACAAAAAGAGCGGATGTCTAACTGGGTTAGGGATATGAGTCGATTTTGGTATGACAATATGATTGTGCCTTACTCTAGATAGAGAATGCTCACATGGAGAATTGTTCTGTTATGGAACAAGTTAATGGATTGACAAAAGTATGAAGGGGAAGAAGGTACCTGACAAAGTATTGCAGTATTTTAATACTATGATTTAAGCATCTGTATGGGTCCAGACATACTGCAAAAGAAATGAAGTAGCATTTTAAGGGTTGTTCAAATAAAGAAGGGGTGTTAAGATATCTTGTCAACTATGAAGCATGGAAAGATTTTGATTGAAATATCCAAATTTTACTTCAAAACTTCGGAATGTCCCTTTGGAATTGGCTACAAATGGGTTTAATTTATATGACAACATGAGTTTGTCTTATAGTATGTGACCAGTGGTTTTAACTATTTATAATCTCTTTCTGTGGCTATACATAAAAGAGTCTTATTTTATGATGTTCCTTTTAATTCCTGGATCACAATCACTTGAAAAAGACATTGATGTATTTCTAAAGTTGTTGGTGGACGAGTTGAAACAAGAGATGCCGCTGATAATAAAATATTTAAGATGCGACCTACATCGATATGGATTGTAAATGATTTTTCAACTCGCAATAGTTTATCTAGATAGAATAAGCAAGGATACAAAGCATGACCCACATAAAACCAAGGTACTTCGTCAATGTATTTAAGAATAAAGACTTGTTATATGGGGAATAGGCATTTCCTTACAAAATCTCAAACATTTTTGAAACTTTACTATTTAATGAAAAGATAAAGAGATGAAATCCACCAAGAGCATTTTCTGATGAAGATATTCTCCAACAACTTACTAATATGTGACCTAATTTGTTAGGTAAATATATAAAATATGATGTGGTGAAACATGTTGAGAAATTAAGGTTTTATTCTTACTCTTATTTTGAAGATAACAAAAATTTGATTTAGTACTAATGATTTAACTTGAGTGTGTAGCGAAATAGCTTTAAAGTTCTAACTAAAGTTAATCAAGGAATCAATCTTAAAGATGGATGTATATTGAACTTAGTAGAATTAAGCTTCAAGATGGATTATGGAGAAGAGTTTGAAGACAAAGTTCAAGAATACAAGACTTAGACTAGCAAAGGTTAAACACTTAGTTCTTATTCCTGAATATTTGTTTACGCATAATATTATCTTAATGGCTCAAATGTATCATAAAATTGAAAAGTTTCAAATCAATACAGTCAAACTTATTTATCTTTAATTAAAATGAGAAATTTATTTTACACAAGCTTTTAAATTGATTTATGAATTTCTATGGTATCCATATTTTATAAAAATCAATTTAAGAAGTCACAATTTTGAAAAGAATCGAAAAAGACCTGAAATAATATTGAAATTTATTCTTTGAAATTTTTGGTTTACCTAAAAGCAATTTTCAGTCTACTAATTCCTTGCCGAACTTTCAGCAAATTTCAAATTTGATCTTTAGAATAGCATTATCAATGGCTAGTACTTTCGGTCGACTGAAAATACACTTTCAATTTATAAGTCCAAGAATAGCTAACCTAAGAGGGAGAGGAGGTGAATTGAGTTTTAAAAATTTTTGTAAACTTTTCTTAACAAATAAGTAAATTGTGCAAATAAAGATAATAGCAAGTAAAAATTGCTAAATTACATGCACAAGCTCAAAATATATAAATTATGGAGATAGGGATAGAGAAATGCAAACATTATTTTTTACAAGGTTCAACAAATATGACGGTTTATTTATGTCCCTGGCTCTTGGGAACCTGCTTCGAGCTGTCCACTATTGGATGAAGAAAATAGGCTTGATTGATTATCCCTTTTACATAATGAGTACTTTTTTCTTAGATACACTCACGCCTTTATAATAGCCTTGAATCTGGCTATATCATGCCTAACATGGATTGTTTTGATTTCTGTGCTAATCTCACTTAAATCAGGTTGTTTATGAATTCGGTGTCAACCTCATCTAACAAATACAACTTGGCTTTTGTTTTGTTGAAAACACTCAACTAAAATCTCTCTAATGAAGGATTAGTACAAGTAAGCCTAAAGAGAATAAATGAGAACACAAAATATGATCTAATTTTGCTCAATTGACTTTTGTAAAAAAAGTGATTTTGAAAGTTTGATTCACAATAAATGATTTGAACAACTTGAAAGTATGTTTAAAATAATGTAGGAATGTTCAAAACTTGTTTCAAGTGTAAAAAAGGCTTCTATTTATAGATTTGAATGAAAACTAGCCATTTATAATCGTTTGACAGACATTCTATCATATTCGGTAGATCGAAAGTATGTTTTCAGTCGACTGAAAATACTAGCTGTTGAAAGTGCAGTTCTAACAGTCGAATTTAAAAAATGTTGAGAAATATGTAGGAGGAATCGGTAGACAGATTCTGAAGGCCGGTGTGCCGAATCTATCCTAGAGTAATATTTGAATTTTATTTCAAGTCTTTTTCAATTATTTTCAAAATGTGACTTTATAGATTGATTTATTATGTAATATGGAACCTAGAAAAATTCATAAATCAATTTAGAAGCTTATATAAAACAAATTTCATATTTTAATTGGAGATAAATAGGTTCGACAGTTTTGCTTTGAAAATTTCTAATTTTATAAAAAATTTGAGCCATTAAGATCATATTATGTGTACATAAGTATTCAAGTACAAGAACCAAGTGTTTAACCTTTTGCTAGTCCAAGTCTTGTATTCTTGATTTTTGTTTCAAGCTCTTTTCCATCCATCTTCAAGCTTAGTTCTAACAAGTCTAATATATATCTATCTTCAAGCTTGATTCCTTGATTAACTTCAATTAGAAATTTAAAGCTATTTCACTACATACTCAAGTTAAATCATTAGTATAAAATCAAATGTTTGTTAGCTTCAAAATATTAGAGCAAGGTTAATGATACAAAGTATGACTCAAGAATCTCCTTCTTTTTGACGATAACAAACATTTGATATAAAATTAGTAAGGAGTAAGAAAATAAGTTAAGTAAATCATCCTTACCAGATCTGGAAAGCTGTCCCTCAAAATATGCTTAATTTAAAAGAGTAAAAACTCCTCCTAAAACTTGTAAAAATATGTTACTCATGGATACAAAATATGAATAATTTAGCTTGAGCTAAGCTCCTAACACATGTTAATTTAACGCTCATAGATACCAATTGAAAAGATTGATTTAAATCAGATACACATCTTCTCCCCCTATTGATATCATCAAAAAGAAATACAAGAGAGAGTAGCAAGGCAAATATAATGTAATAAAGCAAACAAGATTCCATATAAGCAACCATAGAAAGTAAACAAAAAGTTCATACAAGAAATAACGATGATAAAATAATCTAAAAGTGTAAAAAAAAGTGCAAAAAACTAGGGAGGTGGGAAACACAGAAAGAAAGACTGCATTGACTTTCTGACATTTGGCAGATGGAGTTGACATTAGCTGATAGAATCTGGTAGTACTCAAGCTCAATGTCATGCAAGTGCTGAATGTCAAGCTAGATGGTGTTGAGGCATTCATACAGACCGTTGAAGGCTTCAGTGAAGTGAAAATATTGAGCAAGAGCATCTTCAGCATAAGCACCCCCAAGAGTGCCCTTAGCAATGCTAGTAGATGCTACAGTACCACTGCCACCAGCTTCTTATTGAGCACTCATTCCTTGCTCATGTGCTTGGTTGGTCTTGGCTACCCATTCATTATTGATAAATGTCAAACCCATAAGATTGATAGTCTCGTTATTGATCTCAACATCTATAGACCAAGGTTTACGTTCAGTCTCATCAATGGTCAGAATATTGAAGTGTTGGAAGATGTGAGTGACGAGAAAACTATAAGGAACAGAGGATCTCCTATTCTCGATAGCATTGATCATCTCATGAAGAGAAAAGAAAGGTAAATCCAAGTTTCTTCCAATAAGAATAGAATCCATAATACAGATATCATGAAAGGTGGTTACATCCCTATGACTAACTCTAAGGATCATATTTTGAGACACAAACTGAAAGAGAATCCTAGTCTCTAGAGTGAGATTAGTGATACAAGGCTTGGGTTAGAAACTGTGAAGGGAACAGACATAGAGTAAGGCTTGTTGAGGATTAAACTTTTCAATCATAGGCTAATAGTTGGTAATGAGAAATTTATAACTACCTATAGGAACATTCAATATATTAGCTAGGAGTTATTCCGTAACTTCAAAATAAATTCCCTTAAGGGAACCATAGATTACATGTTAACTCCTAGAAATATTGGCACAGGCATAAAAACCTCTAACCAACCTAGGATAACCTGTCTCCCTAACGGAGCAGAATTCAGTCCATCCCATATTTTCAATGTAATCAGGAAAATTGACATGTGATAAATCCCGAAAATTAAAAGTTCTACTCCAAATAATACTCTTTTTGGAAAAGATTTCTTTATACCTGGTCATAAGAGCAGGGGATTTTAGAAGTGGAGTGTCTAACCTTGTCTTAATGCATTGTTCTTATTCCTCAGGACGAATTTCCGTCCCCTTATGCCTTGGATTTTCTCTTCCAGGAGCCATAGAATTAAGAGATGATAATAAAGACTCGGAAAGAAAAAAAAAAGAATTGGATTCTAGGGTTTGATAAAATGAGAAAACTGATTTAGATGCAAAAGGAGCGTGAAAACCAAATATTAAGAGTAGAAAAACGATGAAATCAACTCTAGTTGGGTGAAAATTGGAAGATTTGGTTAGAAAATTGAGAGGAAATGAGAAGAGAAGATATTAGGGTGAGAAAGAGAGAGGTTTTGGTTGAAAGAATATGAAAAATGAGAAAGAACAACCGTTAAAAGCCTTAAATAAACATGACTCTATACGTTTTCGGCAGACTGAAAACCCTGTTTCAGTTTGCTGATTCTTCCAGAGAGAACCGTGCTTTTTAGGATAGTTTTTTGTTAAAAAAAACTATTTTAAACGAAAAAATTGATTAATCTAACATTAAAAACATCAACTAGATAGCAAATTACCAAACACTTAAGACAAAATAAACAACACTTAAACACATAGAAACATCGATGAAGCTCATTATGATCAATCATACCAAGTTCTCCACAAATCATGCAAAAACAATCCTCGTTGAGATGTTTAATGAATATATTAGCTAGTTGTTTTTCTGTGCACACAAACTCAAGTATATTGTCACCTTTTTACATATGATCACAAAAAAAATAATTTCTAATATCAATATGCTTAGCACGTGAATACAAATTTGGATTTTCGAACAAAATTATAGCACTAGTATTATCACATTTTATAGGTACATGATCATAATTTATTACAATATCCATAAGAGTTTGTTTTATCCAAAGAATTTGAGCATAACAACTATCAGTAGAGATATATTCAGCTTTAGTAGTAAAAAGAACAATAAAATTTTGTTTCTTGCTAAACTATGACACAAGTAAATAACCAAGAAAATGACAAGTGTCACTAGTACTTTTGCAGTCGATTTGACAACCGGCAAAGTCTGCATTTGAAAAACTAGTAATGTTAAAGTATGTGCCTTTTAGATACCATAATCCTAGGTTCATAGTGCCATGCAAATATTTCAATATACATTTACTATACTAAGATGTGATTCTTTAGGATTGGATTGAAATCTAGCATATAGACAAACACTAAATATTATATCTGGTCTACTAGCTATTAAGTAAAGAAGTGAGCTGATCATACCTCGATATTTAGTAATATCTACTATTTTATCATTTTTGTCTTTGTCAAGTTTGATTAAAGAGCTCATAAGTGTTCTTATTGACTTGGAGTTCTCCATATCGAACTTCTTTAGCATATCCTTGATGTACTTAGATTGATTTATGAAAATGTCTTCTTTGCTTTGTTTGATTTGAAGTCTAAGGAAGAAATTGAGGTCTTCCATCATACTCATTTCAAACTCATCATGTATACACTTAGAAAATTCTTTACAAAGGGAGACATTAGTAGCACTAAATATAATACCATCAACATAGATTTGAACTAAAATCATTTCTACTCTTTTTCTCTTTATAAAAAGAGTAATATCTATTTTTCCCATGGTAAAACCATTTGAAATCAAAAATTTGCTCATTCTATCATGCCAAGCTCTAGGAGATTGTTTTAAACCATAAGGAGAATTTTTCAATTTGAAAACATGATCCGAGTAGTTGTGATTTTGAAAACCAGGGGATTGAGCTACATAAACTTCTTCTAAAATATATCCATTTAGAAAAATACTCTTAACATCCATTTGATATAAAATTAAATCTTTATGACATGAAAATTCTAAGTGAATCCTAATGGACTCTAATCTTGCTATCGGTGTGAAGGTTTCTTCATAATTGATACCTTCTTCATGATTGAAACATTGAGCCACTAATCTAGCTTTATTTCTCACAATCACCCTATGCTCATCTGTTTTATTTCTAAAGACCGATTTAGTCCCAATAATTGATTGGTCCTTAAGTCTTAGAACTAATTCCCAAACATCACTTCTTTCAAATTGATTTAATTCTTCATGCATAGCTAAAATCCATGATTCATCATTTTCAGCTTCTTTAAAACTTTTTGGTTCAATTTGAGATATAAAAGCCATGTTGCTACAAATATTTCTAAGTGATGCTCTTATCTTGACTCTTTCTTAGGGGTGACCTTTAATTTGGTCTTTAGAATGAGCATAATTAAATTTTAAATCTTGAGGAAGAGAGAGTATGTTACCATTGTCTCTTTCCTTGTCTTCCTTAAGATCTTGTTTTTGTGGTTGGTTGCCTTTCTTTTCATTTGCTTTCTCATTTGTATTTGGCTCATTTGAACCTGATTCTCGACCTACAACATCATCATCATCTAATTTTCTCTCCTCGTGGAGAGCGTTAGACTCATTAAACATAACATGCATAGATTCTTCTACTACTAATGTTCTTTTATTAAAAACTCTATAAGCCTTACTAGTAGTAAAGTATCCAAGGAAAATACCAACATCGGATTTTGAATTAAATTTTTCGAAATTATCTTCAGAATTCAAAATAAAATATTTAAAATCAAAAACTTTAAAATCGCCAATGTTGGGTTTTCTTCTTTTCCAAAGCTCATTATCTTATCCAAAATCGGTCTTATCATATCTCTATTCACAATATGATAAGCGGTACTTACCACTTCGGCCCAAAAATATTTTGGCAAAATATTTTCATTTATCATGCCATATGCCATTTTCTGTAGAGTTTTATTCTTTCTTTCTACAACTCCATTTTTTTGTGGAGTTCTAAGAGTAGAAAAATTAGGATCAAAACCATTTTTGTAGCAAAATGCTTCCATTTCATCATTTTCAAACTCACCTATGTGATCACTTCTAATAGATATGATAGTGTAGCCTTTGTCATTTTGAATTTTCTTATAAAAATGGTAAGTACATTTAAAACATCTTTTTTATAAGCAATGAATAGAACCCAAGTTAATCTTGAAAAATCATCTACTATTGCAAAAGCATACTGTTTTCTATCAGGACTAGCTACTCTTGATGGTCTAAATAAATCCATGTGTAGTAGTTGTAAAAGTTTAGAAATGGTAACAATATTTTTGGAATTAAAAGAACTTTTCACTTATTTCCCAAATTGACATGCATCACAAACCTTATCTTTTTCAAAAAGTAAATTAGTAAGCCACCAACAAGGTTTTTTTTTTTTGAAAGCTTAGAAATAGTATTCATACTAACATGTTCAAGTCTTCTATGATAAAACTAAGAATTATCTTTTAAAACCAAAAAATATCTTGACTGAAATATTTTTCAATATCAATAGTACAAACATTATCCTTTCTTTTACCTTCAAAAATAATTTCTTTTGAATAAGTATCCTCAATCAAGCATTTGGAAGGCTCAAATATGACTCGATAACCTTTATCACAAAGTTGACTTATACTAAGCAAATTGTGTTTAAGACGATCAACAAGTGAAACATTTTCAATAATAAGAGAGGATGTAGAACCGATGTTATCTATACCCAAAATCTTACCTTTAGTATTGTCTCCAAAAGTGATATATCCTCCATTTCTTTTTGTGATTGATGAGAGTAAGAAGTAGTCACCGGTCATATGTTTGGAGCAACCACTATCCAAGAACCAAAAGTTATTTTTCCTTTGTACCTACAAGTAAGAGCCAAACTTTGAATTTTGTACCCATACTAATTTGGGTCCTTGAGTGTTAGTTGTAGATTCTTTTGGTACCCAAGATAGTTTTTCACCAAAATATACTTTTTTCTTTACAAGGTATAAAAAAACTAGTATGTCCATCTTGATTGAAATAAATGCAAATGTGTTTGGTGTCACTAGTGTTAGTTTTTACAAAATAGTTTTTGAGGTATTTTTGTTTTATATAAGATTTGTACCCAATATCTCCTTTGTTAAAAATACATTTTTGTCCACCAAGTATCATATCAAAATTTTTCTTTCCATTTGTAAATTTATAGACAATTTTGGTCTAGTCTAAAACCTTGTCATTAAAAGAAATATTTTCTTTTGACAAAACAATGCAATTACTATAATATAAATTCATTTCCTTTTCTTTTGTAAGCTCTTCAACTATTTTTGACAATCAGAAATTTACTTTTTGGGAGAATTGTTCTTGAAAATAAGTTTTTCGTAGCTTTTGTATAAATCATTGAAATCACTCGATAAGTTCTCATATGATAAATCACATTTACTATCATTTCCACTAAACTCATTACTAGTATCACTATCATTATGAAACTTATTTTTAGGTTCAAGAGAACTTACCTCATTTTCTATTGTTTTGAAGCACACATTGACAAATTCTTCTTGTTCTTCTTCTTCACTATCATCCCACATGGCTTTCATTGCCTTCTTCTTCATTTTTCTTCTCAAGGGATATTCATTCTTCATTAGACCTGGGTTCTTGTATTTAAAGTAAGTGATGAGATCATCCTTCATTTTCTTCTCTCGGAAGTTATTGCCTTTGGTGTTCTTCTTGAAGATATTCTTTTTGAAATTTAAGTACTTCTTTTTCCTTTTGGCAAGTGAAGCAATGTCTTCTAGCTCACTATCTACAATTTCTTCCTCTTCCTCAATGTTTTCTTGCGTGGTGGCTTTGAGTGCTATTCCTTTCTTTTTCTTCTCCTCTCCTACATCTTCATTTGTTTCCCTCATAAGAATTTCATAGGTCATGAGAGAACCCATAAGTTCTTCAAGAGGAAGTTTGCTAAGATCCTTAGCTTCTTGAATGACCACCATCTTACTTCTATATGCTTGATGAAGACTTCTAAAAATTTTGCTCACCAACTGACCATTTGGAGAAATTTTTTCTAGATCACTAAGAGAGTTAATAATAGTAGTGAATATAGTAAATATTTGAGAAATAGATTCACCTTTTTTCATTTTAAATAACTTGTAGTTTCTAGTAAAAATATTTATTCTAGTTTCTTTCATAAAGTTAGTTTTTTGATAAGAGACTTCTAACATATTCTATAATTCAAGAGCATCTCTTGCTCTCTCAATATTATTATAAATATTCCTATCTAAACAACACAGAAGAATATTTTTAGCTCTACCAGTTTTGGTGAAGTTGATTTTATCTTTTTCATCATATTCTTCTATGTCTTTTTCAATTTCTCTACCATTATCTACTTTCGTAATTTTCAAAGAACCTTTAGTGATAATATTCAAAAGATCAAAATCAATGAACCTAAGATAAGTATCCATATGACTTCTCCAATAGTTAAAATCACTTTTATTAAAAAATGGTGGTTTGGATGGAAACAACCCCTCTTATTGAAAAAAAAAAATTGTTTGGACTAACTACCTCAAAAATGATTAATTTTTGAAAATTCGAGTACCAATATCTGATATCAATCGTAAGTCTAAGGTTAGCTAACCTAAGAGGGGCGATGAATTGGGTTGTAAAAACTTTTGAAAATTTTCCTTGACAAACAAGTAAATTGTGCAAATAAAGGCAATCGCAAGTAAAAATAGCTAAATTGTATGCACAAGATCAAAATAAAATAAATTAAAGAGATAGGGATAGAGAAATACAAACACTATTTTTTACGAGGTTCAACAAACACGACGATTTGTATATGTCCCTAGCACTTGGGATCCCACTTCGAGCTATCTACTATCAGATCAAAAGAATGGGCTTGACTGTCCTTTTTATACAACAAATTCTTTCTCCTTAGGCACACTCACGCCTTTACAATAGCCTTGAATCCAGCTCTATCATTACTAACGTGGATTGTTTTGACTCCAGTACTAATCTCACTTAAATTAGGCTATTTATAAATCTGGTATTAACCTCACCTTACAAATACAATTTGGCTTTTGTTTTATGAAAACACTCAACTAAAATCTCTCTAATGAAGGATAGGTACAAGATAAGCCTATAGAGAATAAATAATAACACAAAATATGATCTAGTTTGGCTTAATTGACTTTTGTGAAAAAGTGAGTTTGAAAGTTTGATTCACAAAATTGATTTGAACAACTTCAAAATATGTTTAAAGTAATGTAAGAATGTTCAAAAGTTGTTTCAAGTGTTAAAAAGGCATCTATTTACAAACTTGAATGAAAACTAGCTGTCTATAACCATTTGACAGACATTCTGTTATTTTTCAGTAGACTGAAAATATTGGCATTTGAAAGTGCAGTTCTATTGGTCGAATTTGAAAATTACTGAAAAATACATAGGAGGAATCGGTAGACCGATTCTGAAGGCCAATCTGCCAAATCTACCTTAGCGCAATATTTAAATTTTATTTCAAGTCTTTTTTAATTATTTTCAAAATGTGATTTTATACACTGGTTTATTATGTAATATGGAACCTACAAAAATTTGTAAATCAATTTTAAAAGCTTGTATAAAATAAATTTCATATTTTCCTTAGAGATAAATTGATTCGATCGTTTTGCTTTGAAAATTCCCAATTTTATAAAAAATTTGAGCCATTAAGATCATATTATGTGTAAACAAGTATTCAAGTACAAGAACTAAGTGTTTAACCTTTTGCTAATCCAAGTCTTGTATTTCTGATCTCTGTCTTCAAGCTCTTTTCTATACATCTTCAGGCTCGGTTCTAATAAGGCCAATATGTATCCATCTTAAGTCTTAATTCCTTGATTAACTTAAGTTAAAAATTTTAAAACTATTTCACTACACACTCAAGTTAAATCATTAGTATAGATTCAAATATTTGTTAGCTTCAAAATAAGATAGGAATACAAAGCACGACTCAACACGGTCTACTGAAAATGACAGATTGTTTGTCAAACGGTGTAAAATGGCTAGTTTTTATTCAATTTTATAAACAAAATCGTTTCTAACACTTGAAACAACTTTTGAACACCCTTACATTGCTTATATCATACATTCAAGTTTTTCAAATCAATTTTTGTGATCTAAACTTTCAAATCCACTTTTTCACAAAAATCACTTGAGCCAAACTAGATCATATCTTGTGTTTACGTCTATTCTCTCTAAGCTTTCCTTGTATCAAATAGTTTCATTAGAGTGAGATTCTAGTTGAGAGATTCAACAAAAAATACTAAAATTTTAATTGTAAGGTGAGGTTGCTACCAGAGTCTAAACAATCTGATTTAGGTGAGGTTGTTCCTGGTGTCTAAACAACCCAAGTGTAAGTGAGATTATCATTGGAGTCTAAACAACCCATGAGTTGATGAGATTGGCACTATTGTCTAAACAATCCGTGTAGGTGAGGTTGTTACTAGAGTAAAAAAAATCCGAGATTAGACATAATAGAGTCGGAGTTAATACTATTATAAAGGCATGGTTGAGCCTAAAAAAAATTCACTCTATTTGCACAATGGTCAGTCAAGCCCATAATGTTGATCCAACAGTGAAAAGCTCAAAGCAAGTTACTGAGGGCTGGGGATGTAAGCAAACCATCATGTTTGTTGAACCTCGTAAAAATTGAATTTGTATTTTCTCTATCCTTGCACTCTTTACTTTAATGTTCATAATATGTAGAATATACTTGAACTGTCATATTAAGGTACAAACTTGTTGAAAGAGACAAAAATCAATGTTCTTACTAGTCAATACGAATTATTCAAGATGCATAAAGACAAAACTATTGCACAAATAATTTCTAGATTCACTACTAATATTAACTCTCTCAATTCTCTTGGAAAATTATTTTCTATCATAGATTTGGTGAACAAAGTGCTAAGGAGTCTTCCTAGAGCATATAGAAGTAAAGTGGTGGCAATTCAAGAAGCAAAAAATATCACCAAACTTCCTCTAAAAGAACTCATGGGTTTACTCATGACACATGAGATCTTGATGAAAGAACATAACGAAGAAGTTGAAGATGACAACATATGTTCCATGGAAATTGAAAATAAGGTAAAATCACTTGACCTTAGTGATGATTTTCTTGATGATAGTGATGCTAGTAGTGATTTTGATAATAAAAGTGATGAAAAAGAGTTATCATACAATAAGCTACCTATTTATTTTAATGAATTGCATGATAACTATAAATTGCTTGTTTTGAAAAAATAGTACTCTCAAGAAGAAATTATTTCTTTTATCAAAAGAAGTTGAGAAACTTTCAAAAGAAAAGGAAGTTATTTTGAATTGTGATATATGTGCATCTTTGAAAAATGAAAGTGCTTCCTTAAAAGAAAAATTTTTAGAATAAACCAAAATTATCCACAAATTCACTAATGGAAATAATTTTTATTTAATACTTGGTACACAAAGATGTGTTTTTGACAAAAGAGATATAGGATACAAACTTTTCATAAAACGAAAGTATGTCAAAAATTATTTTGTCAAAGCAACATCTAGTAGTGACTCAAAGTATGCATGCAATTATTGCAACCAAAATGGACATGCAAACTTTTCATACTCTATTAAGAAAAATACATATTTTGGTATCAAATAAGAATGGGTACAGAAGAATTCAAAGACTAACTCCCAAGAACCCAAAGTTATGTGGATACAAAAAATCTAAATTTGAAACTTTATTGTAGGTATAAGCAAGAAAGTGGGTACTTCAAGAACAAAACAAATGACTTCACTAAGTTCTTAACCTTCACAAAGAAATGATGATGAATATTTTATTTTTGGAGACAACACAAAAAGTAAGATCATTGGTATAAGTAACATCGGTAACAACTCGTTGCCTCTTTGAGAACGTCTTGCAAGAAAATTAATATGCTTACACATTTTTCAACTTTGTGATTAGAATTACTAAATTTTTCTTTAACTTTTCAAATGTTCAATTTGAATTTTTGAACAAATGAGATTATATCTTTTGATCAAAACAAAATTACTTTTATCATTGTTAAAATATTTTCAAGTCAAGATAAATTTTGTTTTGCTTTAAAAGAAAATATTTATTGAGTATGTCATTTAAAACTTGGACATACTAATATGGGTGCAATTTCAAAATTTTACTAAAGGAATCTTGTTATGACTTACCTAGTCTAATTTTTGGAAATAACAAGATTTGTAAAGCATGTCACTCTGAAAACTAAGTTAATTTTTTTAAAAAATATTATTTTTTTGAGTTAGTTGATAATTTTTCAAAAAGAATTACATGATATTCTTTATTGGTTTCAAAATGGCTTTGGCCATGTCGAAAGCAAATGTTTTGCTAAAATACTTCTAGGCCAAAGTTGTTAAGAGTATTTATGATGTTTTAAATTGAGTGTTGATTACACTTTGAATAAAATATCATTATGACTTTTGAAATGATGAAAAACTGAAGACAAGTTTGAAAATTTTGTTTCCAAACCCAATGTTGGAATCTTTCTTAGTTACTCTACTATTAGTAATGCATAAAGAGAGTTTTTCAACAAAAGAACTAAGTAATGGATGAATCTATGCATGTGATATTCGATGAGACTAATGGCTCATTCGAGGAGAAAAACATTGATGATATTGTTGTAAGTATAGTATTAAACTTGAATGATTCAAGCTTAACAATAAATCAAAAGATAAAAATTAAGTCTAATCTCAACACAAAGAAGAAGAAGAGCATTTGGAAAAATAAAATCTTCACCAACCAATCAAGGTATGTCTTCTTAAAAAGTTTGGGCTTGAGTACTTAAAGCCTTGAAGACACCGAAATGAAGAAAATTTGGTATAGTTGTTTACGATGAAGTGTCTTGAATTATTTTGTTTGAATATTATTTGTTTTGCTCAAACCTTCAAAAATGATTCTATGCTTATCAATATGATGATTTTTAAATGTTTTATCATTTTTCAAACAAAATTTTTTGGAAACTAGCAAAAATAGGGTTTTTAGCAGAACAAAAATATTTTCAGTCTTCTGAAAAAGCGGTCTAGATTGTTCTATTTCTTTGCCAATTTCGGCAAATCGAAAACTAGGTTTCAGTTTACCAAATACTTGTAGTAGGCTATGTATTTAAGTGATTTTAGCGGGTTTTGAATTATTTTCTCTCATTTCTTTGGTCTTATTTAACGTTTTTTTACGAACTTAATTTTGACTAACATTTTAATTGCTCATATATGATTTAAATAAATTACACAATGCATATTGTTTAAACTCTTATATTTGTGTAAAATGCTTGATAGTTTCTATATGACAAATACCATACATAATTAATTGAATTATTTTGTTAATATTAGTAATGTATTGGAACTCAAAATGACATGTTGCTTGAATTCAATATTTATATTTTGTAACTTCATCCTTTTGAATATTTGCGTATGATTTTTTTGTCCTATGACATTTATGATAACAAATTTTTTTATGAATATCATACATAAGGTTCTCATTAGTTTTCAAGATATGGTTTATTTCTTATGGTTGTTTAAACTTAGATAATATATCATGTTTGGATTGGATACTTATTATGAGTTGCTTATTTATGTTTTTACTTTGTATTTGTTAATCGATGTCAATCTTATCCTTTATATTTATACAACTTTTTGATAATATAAAAAGAAGAGAAGAATGTGCTTTGATTTATTGCTTTAATTGGTATCAACTTGATATAGCTTTGCAAAATACAATTGGTATCAAACGTGGTTATTCTTTTTCTTCAAATATAATCGGTAATTTTTAAAAAAAATAATAATTGGTATCTAATTGATATCTCTCATATATGATTGATCTTTTCTTATTTTGGTTATTAACATTTTGGTCATAATTTATATATTGAGGGGGAATATATTTATGATTTGCTTGTACTAGAGTCGTCATATCATTTTTCATAAATTGTGACATGCTCTTTATAGTTAGATGGAAATAAAGAAAGAGAGATTATTGAGAGATTATTTCACTATTGTGTTATAATGATTTGAATTTCTCCAATACTTTGTGATAATTATATTTGGAGAAATATATTTTCAAAAAGTGCAATATTAAAAATTAAAGCTTTCATAATCTTGACTTGATGAAACTTCTCTATTTGAATGTGCTATAGTTGTTATACTTATTATCAATAAAGGAAGTTTTGCTTAAAATTTTTTTTAAAAAAAAGGAATGCTCTTGTTTTCACTTTGGTATCATATTATTGTTCAATCTTATGTTTGATATTGTCATTCTTATTTTGAATCTTGTTCAATTATAGCTTCTTCTATATATCTTAATTGCTTAATTTGTAATAGTATTTTTCACATTGGGAGAAAATTGTATGTGTATTGCTTTTTTATATAATTTTCTCATGAATTCAAATGAAGAGAGTAATATAGTGAATTAATGTGGGGAGAATCTTATTTCAAAGGGAAAATTTGATTTAGCACACATTTTTAATGTTATTATAATATACTTATGATACTTAATTGAGTTAAAAAGAGGAGTAAGTCCCATTTACTTTGTAAAGTATATTTTGAGATAAAGCTTAAAATATGGTAAGGATTAAGGTAAACTTGTCAAATTTCATATTTTCATATCCTTATTACATATTTTCTTTTAGGGGAAGATTGTTGAGAAATAAGGTTTCAATATTACTCACTCTTATTTAGAAGATAATAAACATTTGATTTAGTGCTAATGGTTTAACTTGAGTGTGCCATGAAATAGCTTTAAAAGTTCTAACTTAAGTTAATCAAGGAATCAATCTTGAAGATAGATACATATTGGACTTAGTATAATCAAGCATCAAGATGGTTATGGAGAAGAGCTTGAAGACAAAATTTAGGAATACAAAACTTAGATTAGAAAAGGTTAAACACTTAGTTCTTTTACTAGAATAATTGTTTACACATAATATGATTTTAATGGCTCAAATTTTTCAAAAAATTAGAAAGTTTCAAACCAATACAGTCAAACTTGTTTATCTCTATTAAAAAGAGAAATTTATTTTACTCAAGTTTTTAAATTGATTTATAGATTTCTATAGTATCCATATTTCATAAAAATCAATTTAAGAAGTGACAATGTTGAAAATAATAAAAAGAATACTTAAAATAAAATTGAAATTTGCTCTCTAGTATTTTTGGTTTACCTAAAAGCCATTTTCGATGAACTGATTTCTTGCTAAATTTTCGGTGAATTTCATAGTCGACTATTAGAACCGCACTACCAACAGCTAGTTTTCGGACGACCAAAAATGACAGATTATCTGTCAAACAGTCTAAAACAACTAGTTTTTATTCAAGTCTATAAATAAAAGCTTTTATAACACTTGAAATTACTTTTGAACATGCTTATATTGCTTATATCATACATTAATGTTGCTCAAATCAATTTTCGTGATCCAAACTTTCAAATCCAGTTTTTTTAGAAAAAGCACTTGGGCCAAATTAGATCATATCTTGTATTTACATCTATTTTTTCTAAGCTTATCTCGTATCAAATACTTTCATTTGAGAGAGATTCTAGTTGAAAGATTCAACAAAAAAAAAAACCAAAATTATAATTGTGAGGTGAGGTTGTCACCAGAATCTAAATAACCTGATTTTGTTGAGGTTATCATCGAAGTCTAAACAATCAAAATGTAGACGAGGTTATCAGTAAAGTATAAAAAACTCATGAGTTGATCAGATGGGCACTATTATCAAAACAATCTGTGTAGGTGATGTTGTTACCTGAGTCAAAATAATCTGAGATTAGGCGTAATAGAGCAAGAGTCAAGAATAGTGTAAAGGCATGGGTGAGAAAAAGAAGAATTCACTCTATTTGTATAAGGGTTGGTTAAGTCCATAATGTTAATCCGATAGTAGAAAGCTCAAAGCAAGTTATCGAAGGCTAGAGACATAGGCAAACTTTCATGTTCATCGAACCTCGTAAAAATCGAGTTTGCTTTTTCTTTATCCTTACTCTCTTTACTTTAATGCAAACTACTTGATTCTGTGTTTAATTCTGTTGTTCTTAATTGACTTGTTTTTATTGTTATATACTTAGCATTATTGTTTATTTGGCTTATAAGTTTCAAAATAGTGATCTATAGTTTTACATAGTTGAAAAGTTTCTTAAAAAGTTTTAAAACCCAATTCATCTCCCCTCTTAGGTTGTCTATCTTATGTTAACAAAATGAAAAAAAAAAAAGACGACGAAGAACTGAACTAGAGAAAGAAGAGTATAATTTTTGACCTTGAGTCTTGATCATCACTGGAGTTGCAAATCTAGGCTAGGCCCAATAGGCCGGCCTGACCTAGGAATTGCATAGGCCTTAGGTGCTGGCCCACCACGCTGGCCTAGTGTCTCGTACCAATTTTTTATTTTTTTCAAGAGGCCCTGCCAGGGCCTCTTCCCCCTGGCCCCCTTACAAATGTGACCATTGCGGGAGCCAATCTCATTGAACCCCTCCTCCCTCCCCTTACCTCCCCCAGACTTTTTTATTTTTTTAAATTATTTTAAAAAATAAAAAAAAACTTCTAAAATTATACCCTTAGGCTATAAATACCTCTCCCATTGACTCATTGTTTTCACATTTCCGTTTCAATCACCATATTTTCTCTTATTAATATTTCTCTAATTCTATTATCTAGTGTAATATTTTCATATTAATTTTATAAATTTCCAAAAAAAAAAAGACATTCAAGTGAGTCAAGTCTGAAAAGCTTCAATTATCAAGTCTCAATATTCTATCTAGTAAAGGTTTAAATATTTCTCTAATTTTATTATCTTATCTTTAATTTAATGTCTATTAATTTTTTTCATATAATAGTCAAAATTCTTGTCTATGTTTTATTATTTTCTTAAATTTAATATTTGTCTATTTCTTTAAATTTTATATGCATATTATTTTTATGAATATGTGGAAGTATAAATAGCATATTTTTCATTTAATGTCTATTAGTTTTTCTGATGTACTAGTAAAAACAATTGTCCATGTTTTATTACTTTCTTAAATTTATTATGTGTCTTTTTTTTTAAATTTAATATGCGTATTTTTTTTTTATGAATATGTGGAGGTATAAATAGCATATCTTTAATTTAATGTCTATTAATTTTTTTAATGCAGTAGTAAAAATTATTTTCTGTTTTATTATTTTCTTAAATTTAATATGTGTCTATTTCTTTAAAGTTCATATTCATATTTTAGTTATGAATGTGTGGGGGTTTAAATAAATTTTTTGATTTAATGTCTATTAGTGGTTTTGATGCGTATGTGCATAATATTTAATATATGTATTTATTTCTAAATTTATAAATTTACCAAATACTATTATTGGTATTGTAGGTTATAGATACAAATAGAAATACTCCAATTGATTTGGATGACAATGAATATGGAATGAATGATAGTGATTTCAAAATTTAGGAGATACATATTCACCTAGAAGAAGGGGATGAGCAAGTTCATGAAATGCAAAATTAATCTAGTACTCGAGTGGGTACTAGTGGAAATAGAACTCGAAGTACTTTAAAGACAGTAGTTTGGGAAGTATCGTCTTAAAACATGCAAAAGCATGTACTTCATAGGCATGGGATTATTTTGATATCCAATATAAAGATGAGAATAGCACGAGGAAAAGAATAGGAAGATGTAAATTTTTTGCAAAACTATTAACTATAAACTCATCTAGTGGGACTCGATACCTTAAAACACATGGTATAAAATATGCAAAAAAGTATAATGGAGGAAAGGATCCCATGCAATCTCAACTTCAATTTAACAAAGATGTTTCAGTAAGTACTTGGACCTATGATTCTAATATTGCTAGGGAATCTCTAGGTAAATTAATTGTTGCTACTGCTTTGCCTATTATTTTTGGTGAGAATCATTTTTTTGAAGAACATGTTAAAAGATCGTATTATCCATAATTCAGGTTTGTTTGTAAGGGAAACTAACAAAATATTATAAGAAAATTCGTTTATTACATTCTTTTACTTGTATTTTAGATTTTAAAGTAAAATTGGAAGATTTTTCAAAATATCTTTCACACATTGGTGCATCTTTAGATTTAGAATTTTCACATGAGTATATTAACACACGTAATAAATTGTTTGAAGTGTTTGCTATCTATAAGAATAATTTTGGTAACTTAATGAGTCAAAAAAGTCAACATAATTAATAAAAATAAAAGAAAAGGTGGCATACTTAGGAAATTATTTTATCCTTTGGCTCATCATCATCAAGTATGGCTTCAACATCAATAATAACATCACAATTCAATGAGCTTAACACTTACCTATAAGCAGACTTCTCCATACTAGATTCAGATGATGATGACTTTGATATTTTGCAATAGTGAAAATTTCATCAAGCAAGATTCCCCGTGCTTTCACAATTAGCACGAGCCATATTATCTATTCTAGTATCAACAGTTTCTTCAGAATCTGCTTTTAGCATAGCTAGGAGGATACTCGAATAATGAAGAACCTCATTGGTAAGTGATATGGTTGAGGTACTTGTATGTCTTATAGATTAAGAAGATGCTAGAAAGCAAATGCAATATACCACATACAATGAATAACTTGTCGACCAATTCCAAAGCATATATGTCGAAGAAAATTATGTTCTAAGCACCAACACTTATAAAAATAAGATGCAAGTTTAATTTTGTAACTTGTAAGTATCCTTTTTAGATAATTTAAATTCTTAAATGTAATAGTTAGACATTAGACTACACTCTTTTTTCTTTACCAAAGTTTTATCCCAATAGGTTTTATTTGATGAGGTTTTTAATGAGGTAGTCATTATCGATAAGTAAATAAATAATTTCTTAATTTTATTATTTACTAGTTGCTTGAGTTCTTTTATTTTTTTTAGTTTTTTCTTATTAATTTTAGTTATTTATTTTACTAATACAAGTATACAACTAGTACTTTTTATTTTTTTATTGAAAAATAATTATTTTCTTATTTTTTTCTTTTTTTTCATTTAAAAAAAAGGAGTTGTTGGGCCGAGCTGGGCCTTTAAAATTATTTTGCAGACTGGGTCAAGTTAGGCCACTACTATTTTCTACTTGGCTCGACCCAAACTTCCCTTCTGGCATGAATGGCTAGGCGACCAAGATTTGTACTACTAGTCAGCACTAAAATTAAGGCACAATCTCGATGTTATGCATATTGAGAAAATGTGTGTGATAGTGTTCTTGGTACAATACTGGGTATTGAAAGAAAATCTAAGGACACAGTGAACGTAAGGTGTGGCTTAGAAGATTTGAATATCATTTCAAATTTTCATGTCATCGAAGAAGGGAACAAGTTTATTATACCTCATATAAAGTACACTCTCACTACTGATAATCGACATAAATTTAGTTAGTTTATCAAATCTATCATGTTTTCTGGTGGGTTTGCAAATAATCTTCGAAACAATGTAACTGATAATGATTACTAGGTTGAAATCACATGATTGCCATGTTATCATGCAATGTCTGTTGGCATCGGAAATTCATCCTTCTATGAATAAAGAGATCTTAATTATAATAACTGAGTTATGCAACTTTTTCTAGCTAATTTATGCAAGGAATCTAAATGTTAAAGACTTGGACAAATCTAAAGATGACATAGCTCTTATTCTTTGCAAGCTTGGGTGTATTTTTCTCCTACTTATTTCAATATCATGGTATACTTGATGATTAATTTACGAAAAAATGCATTACTTGGAGGGCCTGTTCATTAGAGACAGATGTATCCTTATGAGCATTATATATAAAAGTTGAAAAACTATGTATGAAATCAAGCATGACCAGAGGGTTTAATTACTGAAAGCTATGTTGTTGATGAAGCCCTAACATTTTGCTCAATATACTTGCAAGAAGTTGAGACTAGCCTCAACCGGCTAGAAAAGAATGAGGATCATATTCAAAATGATCCGAAGTTGAGTTTGTCAGTTTTTCAATCATATTGTTGTCCACTTGGGAAAAAAAATATTGTCTATCTTGATGATCACTTATGTAAGAAGGCTCGATAGTATATACTGAATAATTGTCATGAAATTCAGATTTATTTAGAGTAAGTATTGTCAATTTATATTTGAATTTACTAATAAAATTTGTTCACTAATTGGGATCAATTTATTAATCTCAATCTTATACTTTTCATCAGTGAACATATGAGAGAACTTCAGTAAAAATGGTAATAACTTGGATGAAATCCAAAAATTAGAGTATCCATCTTGGTTTTATTCAAAGATATATTTTTGTCCATTTTGATTAAATTACTTAAATTAATGCCATTGTAGTTAATTATATGTTGAACATTAATTATTAAATTTCCTATCTATAAAAAAAAAGGCAATCCTAAAGAAACTAATGAATTAAATGCTTTGGCATTTGGACAAAATTTTAACATTTTATCCTGCTCTACATGTGTTATAAACGGTATCTGTTTTATAGCACATAATCGAGACTCTAGATATAAAACTCAGAATAGAAGAGTTTGTGTTTCGGTACTTGATAATAATATATTTTATAGGCATCCAGAAGAAATATAAGAGTTTACTTTCTTGAACCAATTGTTTATCTTCTTGTTTAAGCGTAAATGATTTTATACCGACCCTCAGAAGAAAAGTTAGGAATAGACAAAAATATTACTAGTATTGCAATCAATTTTGAGTGGTGCAAAAATTAACCTTATACTCTTTGTTTTCAAGCAAAACTAATTTTTCATATATACGAATTGTTGTGGAGCCCTAACTAGAAAATTATTGGAGACTTGACTTAACATAGTGGTTGAAATATTTTGAACAATGATGAGACTGATACTGAGCTGATTATACTACAAATTCTGAACTCCTCTAATCATATTCTAACGGTTGATCTTGGACATCTTGAGCCCATTTCTATTCCTCACATTTCAAGCAATGTCAATAGTAATGCTAAATAGGTGGATGATGATTTCATAAATAATATTAAACTTGAAGATGATGTTGGGATGTTGGGATTTTTGCCCTAAAAAGCAGATTTCTAAACAACTTTCTCTTATATGCAATTATGATATTTGCTAGATTAAACTATCTTAGTTGAATAATTTATTCATCTGAAAAATATTTCATGACTTTATATGTGTATAAAAAAATAAACATGATTAAGTGTTAATTATAGGGAGACTTGTTTTTTATCTAAGTCTAAATGAAGTAGTTTACAATCCATAAATAAAGATGGAATACTTTATTTACTATAGGTTATAGTGTTTATCTATCTCAACGGGAATGATGTGTCTCAAATCATTGAAATATCTGAGTTCTGATAGAAACACTAATACAACATAAACAAGTTATGTGTATTAAACTGAACCAGGTAATACAAAGAATTGGAGTGCCGTAACTCAATTCTTATATTATCACAAACTAGCTCTTAGCCTATAGATGTTAATCCTTGATGTTTGACTGGACTTGCTTTCATGGGTTATAGCTTTTTGATTTGTTAAAATACTAACCTCTATGAAATTAGAGGTGAACTCTGGCATATTGGAGGTTATGGATGAATTGGTGGGAACACCAAATAGTTAAGGACACTATATATTAATGCCACTTTAGGTTCTTTCAAGATTCATGGAATAATTAAATCTAAGATCTTAGTATGAATTGGTTGATAATTTTGTCTAAATGACCATTGAGAACAAAATTATTGACAACATTATTCCTTGATGGAAAGATGGTAACTTAAAGGTAAATAGGTGTTGGAGGGAGTTACGGTAATTTCATCTATCCAACTATGGCATTGTATAGGGATTCTATATATGGTATAGAATATGCTAGATGGATCGGTTAATCAAGGTTAGTTGATTAAATCTCTATAAAAGGCATGACATTTAATCTAAGAGTGCAGTATTGGGCCTTTAGTGGAGTGTCCCATTTACTAATAATATTTATATAAATACCATTATAAGAGTTATATTATTGGAGCTTATATTATTTGGATCCATTAGGTCCCTTGTCTAGCTAAATTAAGCTCATTAATTAGTTGGTGGTATTTGTGAAATTAGTTTCATGAAACTGTGTAAAATAATGATTCTACACAGAAGTTGGTATTTTTATAAATAAGTTTCATGAGTTAGACATATTTATAAAAATACACCCAAAGCCCAAATTTGAGAACAAGCCCAATCCTAATTGGACTAGGGTTAGTAGTTTTGGGTCCCATATATATAAGATATATAAGAGAAAAAACTACACAGTAACTCTTAGAGAGTCACATGCATAGACATAGAGAGAGGGGGAGGAAAATCAGCCAAGGCTAAGAAAGAAAGGAGAGAAAAAGTTTCCTACTATCTCATAGTCCCATCTCACGTCCCAGTGTTCTATAGAATCAAGAAGGCGTTCTTGATCGTTCTCCAACGAAGGTTTCGACTTAGTGCGCACTCGCCTCATCAACCAAGAGCAAGAGCATAGACAAGAAGATCTAGGGTTGGAGGTTTGATCACCATCAATAAGGAGATCAAAGAAGAACATGCTACAAGAGATAAACCCTAATCTCATCTCTAGGGTTTTGTATCTAGATTTGATTTATGTTGTACATTATCCTGTAAATGATGCATATGTGTTATATGCTTATGAAAACTATTTTCATGTAAAATTTTAAAACCTAAATCCGCTAATTTTTCCACTACGTTCATGATATGATCATGTATTTTCCATATCTGTATGCATGCATAATTTTCCTAAGTGTTAGATCAATTTACCAACAGAGGATACAATATTAAATTATGAAAAAACGTTTGAGGAAGATGACAATGAAAGTGATGATGATGTAGCTGAAATCTAGTCTAGTAATAAGTTTGATAGCGATTACAATTATTGTTTATTTTTATTTTAATTATATAAAAGACATTTTATGCTATTAATGACAGAATTTATAGAATTTAATTTCAATATTTCCCTACACTTTTTAATTGTAATATATTTGTCAGTATTATACATGCACATTGTTATGGTTACTGTTGAACCTAGTTTCCATAATAGTAATAGAGGTGCCAACCCTCTACGGTATCCTATCAGAGTCTTTCAGTAGTGTGACTCAGGTATTGTTCGTTATATATAAAATTTTTTACCTTTTCATTACTTTGGATATGTGGACCTTATTTGCTAATATGTTTATTCATTTTACAGAACCAATCAAGAGAAATGAGAGATTGAAGAATAAGTGAACCTATGTCAATTGTTTAAGAAAAAGGGAGGAACCCCCTTCCTATCAGATTCGACAAGGCTGGAGGCACTTGGCACATAGTCGACAATTTTCAAAAATAATTTCCTAGTTTGATTGGAGTGCTTTTCAGACAGAATGTGGATCCCTAATACAAAAATTAGAAGTCGATTCGAGCTATGCCAATAGGGAAGATCATTCCTATTATTGGGGTAATGAATTGGTCTTATGTATTAAATATTATGGATTTTATATTTAATTTTTATAATTGTAGGAATTTTTTAATACAAAAATCTTGAAGAAGACAACAAAGATTTGGCCAATGTGAGGGATAGCACTTTTAGGACTGTAGCAGATAAATACAGCAACTAGAAGACCGACTTTAATAAGCATTTTAGGCTCATTAGGAGTGAAAAAATGCTCTTGACTTACATAGAGCATATTGATGAGTAATTAATTCACTCATAAATTAAGTATCATTCAGCTCAAATAATTGTAAGCTCTTAAGAATTTATGCCAGTTTCATATGCTTTTACTTTGCTTTTATAGTTCTTGTGAATAAATAAGAATCAAGATAGACTAGTGCAAAATATAGATATTTCAACTCTTTTGATGAAAGTTGAGTCTAATATGATCGCAACGCAATGAAAATTAGGAAAAATGGAGCCAAAATGAAGAAATGGTGCCCCTAGAAAGAAATGTTGTCATGTTTAATTCCAAAACAAAGAGCGTCACGGCATTGAAATAGTAGCATTGTAGCACTTCCTAGAATTCACACTTCCAAAGGCTACAGTACAATGGAGCTTGTCAGAGAGTGCCGCGGCGCTACCCAGCATCACGAGGCATGTTTTTGGCGAGTTTTTAAGACTAATCTTGACCCTTGATGCCATTTGATTGAATGGTTGACATTTCAACTTAGAACTCCTTAAATACACCCTTAAGCCTCTATTTCAAGGTGTAGAGAGTTGGAGAGAAAATACAACAAAGAGAGCTCAAAACTTCTAGAGAGGAAGGAGCTTGGAGCAAAAATTCTTAAAGAGGCTGCTTAAGAGAGTGGCTCGAAGAGATTGAAGGCTTGAAGTTCTTCCTCCATTGAAGAGTTTTTCTCACCCTAATCTTATTTGAATTTTGTATTATGCTTGATTATTGAACATGTTTGGGTATATCAAATTCTTATCGAGCTAGTGTTGGTTCCTCCTATATTGAATTAATTATTATATGCTTTGGGAATGATGTAAGTTAAACTTTGATTGTATATCTTTATTTTCAATATGTTCTTTGATATTGTTCTTAAATTTATTTATGCTATTCCATATTTAATCCTTCTCAATTAAGTAGCTACTAGTTGGATTATTTGGTTTCTAGAATTTGGTATTTGAGAAAGAAAATTTTAGAAACAACCATAGGATAATATAACCTAAGATTTTGTTGAGTTTAAGAAAACCTATAATTCATTTGAAGCCATGATCAAAGAACCATTGAACATAATGAATTTTTAATTTCTAAGTTTGGAATAGGGATATTGGAACTGAGATTTATGAATGATTTCATTTGGTACTTGAGAGAGGGAGTAGAAATATCTTTGGAGTTTTGACTTATAAACTAAAAATAATTTATTAGAATGAAATTGGTGATCAAAAGACATAGTTGATGGCTAATTAAATTCAATCCCCTGATGCATTTTTGAATAGAAGTCTCCATATTTTATTTTTATATTTATATTTATTTTTGTTTTCATTTAATTATAAACTCAGTTAGTATGGTTGCCTAGAGAAAATTAGGTCACGACAATTCGAGCAATTAACGGTGATTTAATATACAATTCCTCATAAGATCGACAACTTTGTGCTTATCACTTTATTACTTGTTTGTGACCTATGCACTTGTGGTTATTTTATGTATTTAGCATAACAAGATTTTGGCAACGTTAGCAAGAAATTGGCATTTTAGAATGTTGTTGATATCGGGAGTAAGTTACTTGATTTTAATTTAGGCACTTATTTTCACTTTCAATTTTTAATTTTAATTTTTAAATATTTATTTTGCGATGTGCTTGGAGATGGTAGATTAACAAGTCCTCTTATGGTTTGCTCAATGAGATTCAAAGCTATTTTATTATGCATAGTAGAGATATAAGGAGCTGCTCATACTATGCACGAATCATGGTTTATCTCCAGAGTATCAAATATAAAATTTTATCAACAACCTTTAGCCCAAAATAAGAATATCATTAGAAAGAGGAAATAGTACCATCTCTATCCACTAATTATCTGCGAATGAAGCTTAATCATTATTAGAAGATATGACTGACTTTCACTATCAAAGTTTGAGTTATCTACCAAGACATCTCGGTTTGGAAGATAACTCTAACATTTTGGTGCCATGGTGTGATACTCCATATCACCAAGAGGAGCTTTCTCTCGACCTTGAATATCTTTTTGCATAATTTTTGGAGGAGACAAGACTTCGGCACGGAGAATCGGAAAGAACAAAGACTATTAACAATTCACAATTTGAGTCTCTTTATGACTCCCTTGAGGCCGTGAGAAGAATAGTGGCTATGATATATGCACAAGTTACAAACGTAGATGAAAGCTACAGTAAGTAGCAGAGCACAAGCGGGAGGATCATGAGTTTGTTTGATGATGATGACTCAAGTGAAGAGGAGAATTAAGGGTAGATCAAGGAGGAAGAATCACAAGACAACAATTGTGAATCTTCATGCTTTGAGATTTAAATCATCACGTCACTATCATTTATCAAAGAACATATCTATGACGATCCTATTTGGCCAATACCTCCTCCCTTACTGCTAGCACCATTCATTCAAGCCTACCAATCACATGTGTCGATATCGAGTCAAGTTGAGCATGCATGCCGAATACTTCCATACATAGCCAAGCCTGAGGGCATTCAAAAATAAGACCTATTTGTTGTGTTGTATCACACACACTATGGGTAGAATCCGCTATTTGATGAGCTTCACCATTTTGTACATAAAGAAGCCTAAAGATGCAAACTATGGAGAGGAATCCTGCACCATCTAAGTTAGAGTCACTTTGCCTAGAGTACCACCCCTACCAACCTTAATAGGAGGTGAGAATATCTCAGCTCTCTGGTACATGTTCCTTTCCCTTATGCTTACATTGAATATTTAAATTTTGAGAACATTCCAAATTTTGAGATTGAGGGGGGGGGGGGGAGAACGATTATTGGATAATTATTTTTTGGGTGTGACTTTACTTGTGTGTTGATTGTCATGATTCTCTTTTCATGAGTTGTGTACTTTTAGGAAATCATTTCATTTTTCTTGGTTTTCTTTTACTAGTATGAATAAATTATGAGTGTTGTTCAGATGAGATTACTAATTATTGATGATGAGTGTAGTCATTTAATGTTTTCTTAAGTCTTTTGAAATGTAATTCATTGAGATTATCCGTGTACTTCCTTGCATTAATTGAACCGCATTCTTGATTCTACATATTTGAACACGATAATCATAATCATTTGACTCTTTGTGCTTTTAGAGAACATTTGTGTATATTAGATAGGCATTGACATCTCATGAACTCTAAAACCTATTTGAGTGAAGCTTGAGATGAAATTCTATCTTAGGTATCATTGGAGAAATTATTTAGGCTATCTTTAGACTGTTTAAGTCTTTCAAGCTAACCTTGACATATTATCATCCTACTACACCCACTTTGAGCTTATTTATATCTTTCTTTTTCTCCACATTTTTGCCAAACCAAAATAATGAACACAAACATTTATCCTTTAAGCATGTTTATTGTTTTAAAGAGTTAATTTATGTTATATTCATGTTGAGAGGAAGGGTCGTGTTGTGAAGCCAAAAAAAAAAAAAAAAAGAAAAACCGAAAAAAAAAAGAAATAATTTGATAAAAATTTATATCCTTACCCTCTATATTATTTTTTAACATTGAAGACAATGTTGATTTTGAGTTTGGGGGACAGATTTTTTATTTTCATCCTTTTATTTTATTTCTTAACTTTCATTTAAAAAAAATATTATAAATCAGTGTTTACTGGAGTGTTAAAAGGAGAAATTTAGTTGAAAAGAATTATGAGAGTGCTATTTTTATACCTAGGAATAACTCTACAAAGGTCCTAGATTAATGCACTTAAGGGTGATTTGAACTTCAAAATTTTCCAATAGTATCTTTCCTTTGCCCAAGCTAACATTATAAGCTTAATGAAAGACCTCTTGATCTTTGATGACGTACTAACATACATTAGTGAAGAGCGACATGAAAAATAGGCATATAGTAGTTCTAAATTGTATTATATAGAGATCTTTCATTGCCTATCAAAACAAATATATCTATCTAAAGTTCATTTTGTTAAGTGATATTGATTTTGTACACACTTACACATTGAGAGACTTGAGTAGAGTTAAATTAATGCTTGAAGTTGAAAATCTAAATAATCTCAACATTTGAACAGTATAAGTAATTATAAGTTCTCAAGAATTTATATCAATTTTATGTGCTTTTACTTTGTTTTTATAGTTCTCATGAATAAATGAGAATCAATATATATTGGTGCCAAGTATGGATATTTCAACTTTTTAGATGAAAGTGAGCCCGATACGATTGCAATGCAATAAAAATCAGGAAAAACAAAGCTAAAATGAAGAAATGGCACCCCCTGGAAGTAAGTTATCGTGTTGAATTCTAGAACTGAGAGGGTCACGATACTAGAATGAATTCAGACTTCTAGAGACTACAGCATTGCAGTGTTATCCAACATCCTGAAGCTTGGATTTAGCGAGTTTTCGAGGCTAATCTCTACCTTTGATGCCATCTGATCAAATGGTTAATATTCTATCTGGCCTAAGTCATCTTGGAACTCCTTAAATACACCCTTAAGCCTCCATTTCAAGGTCTAGAGAGTTGAAGAAAAAACATAACAAAGAGAGCTCAAAATATCTAGAGACGAAAGAGCTTAGAATTAAAATATATGGAGAGGATGCTTAATAGAGTGACTTGAAGAGATTGAAGGCCTAAAGTTCTACATCCACAATAGAGTTTTTCTCATCATCTTTCTTAGCCTAATCTCATTTGAATTTTGCATTATGCTTGATTATTGAATATGTTTGGATCTATCAAATTCTTGTTGAGATTAGTGTTGATTTCTCCAATGTTGAATTAATTGTTATATATTTGGAGAATGATGTATCTCAAACTTTGATTCTATATCTTGATTTTCAATATGTTATTCGATATTGTTCTTGACTTTATTTATGCTATTACATGCTTAATGCTTCTCAACTAATCTAGTTGGATGGTTTGGTTTGTATAGTTTGGCACATAAGAAAGGAAATTTTAGAAACAACTATAAGATAGTATAACTTAAGATTTTGTAGAGCTTGAGAAATCTTATAATTTATTTGAAGTCATGATCAAAGAACCATTGAATATAATGAATTTTTAATTTCTATTTTTGGAATAGAGATATTGGAAATGAGATTTAGGAATGATTTTACTCGGCACTCAAGAGAGAGAGAGAGAGTTGAAATATCTTCAGGTTCTTGGCTTATAATCTAGGAATAATTAATTAAAATGCGATTGATGATCAAAAGACATAGTTGATGGCTAGATGAATTTAATTCCCTAGTTTATTTGTACATAAAAGACTCTATATTTTGTTTTTGTATTTATATTTATATTTATTTTTGTTTCATTTAATTATAAAGTTAGTTAATTTGATTGCCAAGATAAAGTTAGGTTATGACAATTTCAGTAATTAAATATAATTCAACATACAATTTTTCTTGGGATTAATAACTTTATACTTATCACTTTATTACTTGTTTACAACTTGTATATTTGCGGTTATTTTGCGCATATATATTTAGTGTAATACAGATTCCGAAGTGTCTAAGGAGGTGGATGTTGTAACGTGGGGCACTATTGCGACCTTTTTGACTATCCAGAGTTTAAGGTTAGTGTGTACTTATGAATTATTTATTTTTTATTTAGTAATATAATATTTTATTATAATTATTTTTTTCTTACAAGCGATGTCTAAGAGAAATATTATGAATAGAGTACGTTAGTTAGCAGTAAGCAAATAAGGAGCCACTTTTACTGCTTACAAACGATATGAAAAGATAATAAAATTGTGGTTTTTCTTAAACTTCCTTTTATTTTTTAAACTTTAAATTTTAATAACAAATTATGTCACCTTAAAAATTTTGTCGTGCAATCCTACTATTGGTGGGCATTAACTAATTACTGAGAGTTTCAATGATCGTTACTTCACTGAGTGAATCAGATGGCTGAATGAACAAATAGTTTAAGGCTAATTACATATGTTATTGATCAATATTTCTTTAAAAAAATCACGTTTTTATATACTAATTTGAAATCTTTATGCAGAATAACGTGATTGAGATTCAGAACACTCAGTCTCAAGCATCTACTCAATCTAGTTCAAGCTCATCCGCTTCAGTCAGTGATGCTCATATTGTGGATTAGGTTCTCGGTACACATTGTGGATTTATGAGAGATGTCACATGTAAGTTGAGTAAATCTGCTTCTAGTAATAGATCATCTCGACCAGACTTTCCAGCACTAGTACTAGAGGATGTCTAGTGATACATGCAAGGGAGCAAGTAATATATGACGACAGCCCGATAGCGAGAGGTGGCTACTCAGGAGATGATCGCTAAATAATATTGATCAATAGAGGCTCAGCTAGCACAAATAGCATATATGTAAAGGATTTTATCATCCCTAGTACCGGATGTCAATGTACCTAGCACTACTCCTCTCCTTCCAGTGTCCACTTTGACATCATTTGGCATGATGCCCATGCCTCTACCTCTGCCACTGCCACCTCGTTTCACTCTTTCTCCACCACGGCAGCCGATTCGTCAAGAAGAAAGAAACTGAGACGAGGACTTAGGATTATAGATATATTTGTAGCTTTGGATAACTCTATATATTTTTAGTTTTAGAGAACTCTATATACTTTTAGTATTACAAAACTCTATTTAATATTAATGTCATTTGAAATATTCCTTTATTTATTTCTACATTAATTTTTAATTTATTTGGTTTATGTTAATGTCATTTTTATTTATTTAAATTTGAATAATTTTTTATCGTTAAAAAAATAATTAATTATGTTGAAAAATAAATTCCATTTAAAGTGTCAACAATTGTCACCGCTATTGGTCACTAATTTAATTAAAATAAAAATTCTCTTTGAAGTGGCGTCAATTAACACCACTATAAATTAACATATGCCGGTGATAATTTTAAAATTTCGCCGTTATTAGTATTCGAAATGGCATTTTTGTCATCTTTTTGGCGATGACAGCTTTCGCCACTATATATAGTTCAATACATGGACCATATTTATCGCCATTTTAGATATCTATACTAGTAAATTTTTAGCAACAACTCCAAAGCAAGGATAGTGTCACTGCTGTAGATCTAAAGCAACGATATTTGGCTGTAAATCGGCGACAAATATCGCCGCTCTATTCCTATTTTCTTGTAGCGATACTTGTGTTTTGAAGAAAAGGTTTAACCAAATGAAATAATATGATTTTTAAGCACAAAACTTTAAACGTAGTGTTCTTATTCTAAATAAGATGCTTAAAATTATGACACAACGGATGCTTAAAATTATGACACAATGGTCTAAAAAATGTATTTCTCTGTCACCAAAGGTTAAAACCCTCAATTTAGAAACCCTCTATTAATTCATTATTAGAAGGGTTAAGAAAAAAGTCTAAAATATGGTACAAGAACATAATCCCAGGGTACTCTAGTGAGAGAAAAAGATTACATATAGATATGGGAGGTCCGCACTTGTAAAGACAGAACAACTTTTGATCGGAAGGTTTTGGATTAACGTACATAGAATTTGACTACCCGATTGGAGATGCCAATACTGGTGAAAAGTCAATAAAATATTCTTGTAGTTTTTCTCAAGGTGAATAATATTGTAGAACATATTCGTACATCCCCATTATATCTTGCCTCGGCCCCATTCCCGAATGGTCTCTATCCAATCTAGGGATTATTATTGTAATTTCCCATATTAAGCTAGAATCAAACGACTTTGTCCACTTCATTGGATTAGATTAGTGGTATAATTGGGCCAAGTTGTCTTGGGTGAGAGGATAAGTGTCTTGGATAAGAGAATAAGTAAGACTACATATCTTTACTTGAATAAGTTACAAAGATATTGTTATTTTCGGAATAATTTGTTTTTTTTTCCCATTTTGTAAGAGTAAGAACATAGATATCATGGATCTGAAAAGTCAACTCTCCAGACTATATATACTAATTTGAGGGTGGAAAATTATCATAAGAGACGTGGGAGCTGAAGAGCATTACGAGCAAATAACCTATAATTAGTGTTGATGGAGGTTTTATCAACAATAAATTTATAAATAATTAAGAGATGTGGCTTGTGTGAATTGAAATAAATAATCAAAGCAAATAAGGAGAGAGAGATTTATAGTGGTTCAGCCCCAAAAAAGATGAGCTTACGTCCACTGTTTTCTGACTATTTTATGAATAATGATGAACACTCAAGGTTACAACTTTGTCCGGGAATCGGAAAGACTCAAAAGCTATCGAGGAATTCTAACGCCTTAGACTACCCAAACTTGAATTTGCTCTGACTTCTATTCTCTGTGACTTATTTCTGCCCAGAACTGGTGATGCCTTCTTCGGAACATAGAGCCCCCTTTATATAGATTGTAGTGACCTTATGTCCCAAGGTTCCTTATGTCTCTAGGATCCTAATTGTATAAATGGGTAACTATACAATTGGGTAACATAAATTAAATAACAATATAATTGGATAACTACTCAAAAAGGATAACTAGTTAATCGCAAATAGGAGTCTTTAGTTTCCCTTTCCTTGTAGGTTTCTTCCACAGCATTTACCTGTTTCCCTCTTCTTGTAGGTTTCCTTTATTGTATTTTCGTGTTTCCCTTTTCCTATAGATTTCTTGTTTGTTAAGGAAAACTGCACGGAGAAGGTCGCATAAAAACCTGCGGAAGAGGTCGCATATAAGCACTACGAAGGAGGTCGCATATATCCTTCTTGGAGGAGGTCGCATATAATTCTTATGCGACCTTAGGATTTTAGACCGCACAACAATTAGTTTTCAGCTTCTTGCATGAAGAGCATAGAGAGTGAACATGAGCCAAGAATGACTTGCCGATCGCCTATTCGTCGAGCTAATAACAAGAAACGTATCGACGATTGGCTGATCGGTCGGCAAGGATTTCTTGTCTCCGTTTGGCTCTCTATATTCTCATGTGAGATTTGACAAAAGCCTCGTACGGCCGATAGTGACCATTGTTTAGCTTGTACCGGTTACAATATGCAAGTCACAATTTTATCGAATATTATTACAACACACATTTTCTTTCTTTTGCAGATGATCGGCCAGAGCAAGTCAGCCTTTAGACGACATCAAGTGCTCAAGTTCAAACTACATGTGCGCAATGACTCGAGAGGAATGTCAACAAGATTGCCTCCTTAGGACTTAAATATTAGTCATCAGATTCTGACTATTATTAAAATAGCGAAACTCTGGGAAACCTCAGCCTATAATTAAAGGGACGTGGAAGCATATATTTACAATTTCTCATTTATTTATTTTCAGTACCTTTGGGTTATATTCACTCTTTTTATATTTTTACCTTTTTTACGATAAAGACTTTTTTTTTTTTTTTTTTCGGTGGGGCTAGTTGAGCTAGCTAGTAGGGTGCTAAGTAGTTGGGATTTTTGTAAGCTCTATCTAGTATCCCTTCACCATGCTGAAGTATTATTCATGAAGAAATAAAATCTCTGGGATTTTTGATACTGTTGTTTACCAGTTATCATCAATTATGTGAAATCTAATCCAAGCAAAGCTATACGTACTAAAAGCTTTCAGGTAAAACATATAGTTTTGCATGTAATTACGTGATAACAAACGTCTCAAGACTTGCATTACCTTAAAAAAAAAAAAAAAAGGATAAAAGGGGAAAACAAAAAACTCAAGACTAGCATAATATGGCGAAGGATCTGGGCATAGATGGCGAAGAAGAAGGAGGAAATTTGACTTTTTATAGTAATTTTTCAAGAAAATTGAAAAATCCTAGATTTAGAAATTAGTTGAAAAATCACAGATTTAAATTAGAAAAATACCACTTTTAAAAGTGTTTAGAAAATAGCACTTTTTATTAATTGATAAGATGCATGAAATAACCAATCCAGTTACTTCAAGTGACTTGACCTGTTACCTTAAGTAAATAGATTGGTTAACTAAGTAACCCAATTGGTTACCTCGAGTACGATTAAAAATTCCGAATTTAGAAGGAGAAAGTGGCATTTTTTAAAAAATTATTTAAAAAATTATTTAAAAATGATATTTTTCTAAATCAATTCCGAATTTTTCATAAAATTCAATTCATCCGAGATTTTTCAATTTTTCGTACTTTGGGCAGAATTTTGTAGGGAAAATAGGGAAACTAGGAGTGTTTTGTCTCCACTTTACTTTCTAGGAGTATTTTTCAGAATTTTTTTTTTAGGAGCAAAAGATTACATTTCTAGCAGCATTTGGAGAGAGAAAAAAAATTCATTCCAAAAATATTCTTATGTAATAGTTACTAGTGTGACCACCTGTCACAATTTTTTGACACTTTGTCATCTCAATTTTATTTTCTATTTTTTTAAGGAAATTTTGTTTTCCATTGTTACTAGCTTCGTAATTAGAAGTCCTTGCGATTTGTAACTCGTGGCCACGATTTTAGTACTCAAGGTAATAGTATATTTTATATTATTACAAATATTGTGAAATTATGTTACTATAATTTGTATAATCTTGACATGTTATCGTAATTTGTGACTTCTAGTCAAAAAATTTACACAACCTTACAAAAAAAAGATAATTATTCTCTATTGACAAACAATGACTTAATAATATTTTTCTAATACAAATCTAATTTTACAAGAAAAACTATGATATGTTCTCTATTAGTAGTCAATATATGGGATACCAACAATCATAATTTTATGCCACATAACCTTCATTTGTGACTGCTAGTCACAAATTTTGTGTATGCCTTACAAAAACAAAATAAGTGCCTTACAAAAATAAAATAAGCATTCATATTAGATAACAAATTCAATGATTTTATATATGTGATATCAACATACATAATTCATGATAGTCATAATTTGTGTCACATAAACTTGATTTCTAACTGTTACTGACAAAATTTATACCAGTCTTACAAAAATTGTCACAATTTGTCCTATAATTTAGTCACAATTATGATGATCAAATACAGAAAACTGTTATTATCACAAATCAATATAATACACATAAAATTCAATCATAAAATCTGTTTGTAATTACAAATTCAGTCCAAAATCATTCTAAAAACACATAATATTACACCTTCCTCTTGATTTTTGCAATTTTTTGTGCACAATTTGTGACATTCCAATACATAGAAAATTGTCACTACCACAAGTCAATCCAACGTACACAAAAATTAGTCCCAAAATCTATTTGTAGTAACAAATTCAATCCAAACTCATTCCAAAAATACATATCATTTCACTCATTGATTATTATATACTAAAATATTCAATTCATAACATAGACAGGGGTCATCAAATGAGTAACAACTTCATTTAGGCAATTCATCAAACACATGGAAGTCATTACAAAACTGCAAAATGAAAAAATTTGATTCAGACGATTTATCAAGTAGAAGGTAGGCAAAGCATAATAAAGAGTTTGAAAACAGTGAAAAAAAAGGTAAGTTAAAAAACAATGAAAAAAAAGGTAGGCAAACCACAAACATATCATTCTTCTTATTCCTCGACTTCTTCTTCAAATGTCTTGTCTTGTCTTCTTCCTTAGAAACTTGCACAAGAATACCATGGCATTGTTGCCCTAAAGCTTGCACTGCTACGGCAGAGTCGACAACAACTAATTGTACTACTTTGTGAGAAAGTTCTTCGTGAGCATATAGATTTCCCTGAAATCATAGATGTGGGGGTTCTCGAACAGGGACTCATAGAGGCTAGAGAGCAATGTGCAACTTGAGATAGAGATGTCAGTGGAGAGATTGTAGCTAGAGCTAGAGATATATGCAGCCCTGCTCGAGCTATTGGTCGAAGTCGAGGCCTTGGCAGCAGCGGAGGCCGACAGTTTCTTTCCTAATCTTTTCTAGGCTTCAATTCTTCCTTTTTTTTGGGTATGTAGGTTTGAGTATTCGTAGAAAAAAAAAAAAAACGAAAGCCCTCATAAAACCAGTATAATTAATATTGAAAACTGAGAGTGTTTTGGGCTTTTGGCTTGATGAGGACTCCTAGAAATGAAATTTTTGAAAAAACTCTAAAGTGTTTTAAATGGAAACAAGCCACTCTTAGTCCCCTTAATTTCCCAATTTTGTAAGAGGTAATCCAAAGTTTTATTAAGAGTATTTATAAGAAACGTTATTGTTTAGATCAATTTAAAATATGACCTTTTAACACCTATTAATACATAGTTGATTTATAATTGTATTTTGATAAATATCTGTTTTTCAGTTGATCTATCTTTTAATAAATAAATCAATTTTATACACAATAAATCAAATATTTAAAAATAAATCAATTTTATACCAAACAAATCAATATACGTCAATCTATTAAATATGAAAAATAATTGTATTTCAAATAACTTTCAAAATTAGGCCATTATTTAACAGTATTTGAAAAAAAGGTCATTTTTCACATAGGGGTCCAAAATTCCCCCATTTGGCGGAAAAGCTCTTTTATTAATTAGGCAATTTAATGATTTAGCTTTAATTACTTTGCTTGCATGCTTGTGCTACAATTTGTTTTTCATTAATTGGAATATATCTTGGACGTCGTGCAACAATACATAAAAATTTATGTCCACTGACAATTTTTCCGTCACAACAAAACAATTTTTTAACTTAAAATCTAGTAATAACATATAGTGACAAGTTGTCATTAATATATATATATATATATATATATATTTAGCCGAAATATTTTATGTATACCAACGAAATCAGTGATTAAAAATACATATAGTTAACATTATAATAGAACAGACAGAATGGGAGCTAAGAATAGCTCACATCACCTCTACTTGGGCGTCAATTGTGATTTATGGAAACCCCTTGGACATCGAAAGTAGAAACTGTACATTACCCAAGTTCAAATAAATAACACTCAGAAGTCGTCGATTCTTGGGTTAACATAAATAATAGAGTTTCTGGCATGTTTGGCCTTATGTTATTCTCAGGTTTTCAAAATAGTCAGTTATTTTTTGACAATTAAGTCCATAAGTCGTATAAAATCTTGATAATTAAATCATTTTTATTTGTTTATGTTAAATTTTTTATAAAATTGAACGTATTTAAGTGAAAGAAATTAGTATTTCATTAACACAAATTAGTTTGAAAGGAAAATAGAAAAAAAATTTAAGAGAAATTCTAAATTATTTTTTGTTTTTAAAATATTTAGATTGCTTTATTATTTGTAATTATTATTTAGTTATTTTCTGTCTAATTCTAACTAGTGTCAATAAAATATTAGTTTCGACCTTCATAATCCTTCTATGTGACCTAGAAATGCTCAATTATGTTAACGTTCACTAATGGATGGACTTAATTGGTAAATCTTTTAAAGTTAAGGACTTAATTGTTAAAAATAATAACTCAGGGATTACTTAGCTAATTGCAAATAATACAAGGGCCAAACAAGTCAAAAATCCTTAATAATGACATTAATATCGGTTCTGCAAGTACTATATCTCTCAGTATATACATATTAAAAGGAATGCTTAATTAACTATTTTCCTCAGCCTCCTATGTAAATTCCTTAATTTTTTTAAGGGTATTTGAGCCTTTTGGCCTAATATTTGTTGGAATATATAAATTGTACTCACACATTCCCGTGTAAGTACACATGGTCATAAGTAATATAGATTTCGGAGTTAGAATATCGAATTTATAAGGATTGATTACTAAGTCTAAGGCAAGTATTAAAATTATCTTCATTCTAACTTTATCCAAATAACCGAAATATAAATTTTGAAGAAATAAAATAAAGAAACTAAACTAGCATGCAAAATGAATGAAAACAAGCAATAAGAAAAATTTCTAGGTTTACTAATTCCCTAATCATCTTTTAAACATACGATCTCCCAATTTCCCTTAAATTCATTAATCTACTAGAATTGTCAACTGAAAATTCGAATTTAATCACAAACTCCTTTCCAAGATATAAGTGATAATACTTAGACAAGCTAATATATTATTCTTAACATAAATTGACTAGATTCATTAAGTTTAGTCATTTTTCAAGAGGTTGCACAAGTCATATAGGTATATTCCTATCCTACACAAACTTACACCAAACTAGGTAATCTTATGTTGTTTTACCTAAGTCTAAATTTTTAATCTCTTTTCTAAACTCATAGAAATTTTACTCAACAATAGATTTGATTAATGAAAGAGAAGAAAAATAAATTTCAATCTAAGTTGGTTAACATAGTAAAACTAGACAAAGAAATATTTAGTTCATAATATTAACTCAAAAAAAAGAAATTTTAGTACAATAAATTTAAAAAATAAAAAATAACAAAGAGAAAAGAGTTTTAGAATTCTTCCTCTTTGAAGAGCTTGAAGGTGTTCATAGAGGTTGTCAATCTTCTCATCTAAACTGTTCTAGCTCTTTTGAACTCTCCCTCATAGATTGATTGTCAAAAATATCACTATCTAAATATGAAAAATACAAAGAAAAATTCACAAGAAAATGAAGAGAAAAGGCTAAAAGAACAAACTATGACGTTCATGAGAAAATCAAGAAATAAAATTGGTAAGCATGTATTCATCTTCTTCTTCCTCTTTCTCCTCTACTTTCATGACTATCCCTCTCTTGTTCTCTCTATCTCAATATGCCTCTTATAACCCCAAAGATAGTATTTTAAGGGAGGCCAAATTTGGATCCTTAGATCGTAAAAAAGTTGATCTTGGTTGTCTATTATTAACCTAGGACACAGTACGTGGTACTGCAGTGCTAAAACTTCCTAAAAGTTGGCACTGCAGTGCCACTTTTCTACTAGTTTAGCCCTGTGGCTTTCTGAGTGTGCTATTTCTTTGTTTGAGCTCTGATTTGCCGTATTTTTATTGTATTAGGATTGTATCTAATTCAACTTCAATTATAATTGTTTGAATAACCCATTTTGGAAGTATAAATTTACCTTATTTTGTATTAAACACCTTTGTTTCATTCTCCTATCAACATTAACAAACAAAGCATTAAAACAACAACAAAAACAATTGAAACAACTTAATTTGAATAAGAATATAGAAAAACTTAAGTCAAATTAGCACTAGATAACTCCAATTTTATAGAGTTAATACCTAACTTTAGGAAAACAAATTCAAATTATTAAAAATTAACAATTATTTTGTGAACTTAGATGCAATATGTGAAAAAAAAAAAGTTACAAAATGAGGGGCTAAATTGAAATTAATTAAGGATATAAATGAACAACCTTTACCGAAACTGGGTCAAAGAGTGTTGGGAATATGCCCTATAAAGCAGTTTCTTTGTTTGGCATTTTAAACAATGTTTATTGGATTTAAGTATTATCTATTTGTTATTAATAAATTCCATATTATGTCTCAATAATATACATGTGATGTTTATGTTTTCTATTATGTAAACGTCTAAAAGTTTCTATGAGTAATAATGAGTAATAAATAATTATTCGTGTGAAGTGTTCACATGTGGGAGACTAAATTATTTATTTCATTATGTCTAAATTAAAAGTTCACATTTTGCAAATAAAGATAGAATACTTTATTTTGCCATAGAATGTAGTGTTATTTATTTCAACGGGATTGATGAAGTCTTTAATCATCGAAGTATATAACTTCGGATAGAAATACTAATACGTTATAAGAAAGTTATAAGTGCATTGAACTGGACCAAATGAAAATAGAATTTGAGGTTAAGTGCCGTAACTCAATATTCTATCTTTCACTAATCTAGCATTATTGTAAGATTACCTTAATTCTAGTGATTGTCGGACTCGCTTTTATGAGTTTTATCTTTTTAACTTATTAAAGGACTAGTTCCGATTATATGATCCGAACTCCGATATCTTGGAAGATAAGATTTGTGAAATGACGAGAATGCCTTTCATGATTTGGACACCATGCATATAATGTCACTTTGAGTTTTTTCAAGGACTTGCATAATAAAAACCAGGTGCCAGGTATTCACTTTGTGAATTTGACTATGTTTGTATGGGTAGTTACAAACACCATAGTCAATTATTATCCATTATATGAAAAATGACAACTCAAAGGTAAATATGTACTAGAGGGGTAGTATGGTAATTTAACCTCACTAGTACGACATTGCATTAGGGGTATATTTGCAGGTATAGTATATGCTAAATGGATCAAGTTAATTAAGGTGTTAATTAGCTTCACAGAAAATATATGACATTTAGTCTAAGAGTGCAATATTAGGCCTATCGTGGAATACCCCAATATTAATAGACAAGGCCCAATCATAATTAAGAGTTAATTATGATTATGGGTAGTTGGCCTATTGGAGCTTAGACTATTTGGTTCCATAAGGTCCCCTGTCTAGCTTACACATAGCCTAATAACTAATTGAATGGTCAGTTGAGCCCAATAAGCCCATTAGGGTATACATCTCTTTAAATACTTAAGAGAAAAGTTATCCTAAGTCTCTCTAAGGGTTATACACCTACTCATGCACAGTAACTGTACATTTTCGTGTGACAGAGAGAAGAAAAGAGAGTGGAAGAGACGAGCTGCCGTGGGAGAACCGTGTTCATTTATGGCCATTAAGAGAGAGTTACCCATGGTCGTAGACGTGCACTCAAAGAGAAAGAAGATCGTTTTCCGGATTGTTCGCTCATCTCTCGCTGGAAATCAAGAAGGTGTTCACACACCAGATCATTCAACGGGCTCTAGAGAATAGATGAGAAGGCTCAATGGTTGTGAAGAACTTCCAGATTTTATTTAAACCAAGATCCATGAATTGATTTATGTTAGATCAACGAACCTATGTTTTTATTTTATAAAATTTCAAGAAAATTTTAAAATACCTATTCCGCTGCATTATTGATATGTTTATAAAATTGCAAAAATAGTTTTCGGTAAAATAATTTTTGGAAATTTATTTTTTAGAATTTCCAGTAAAGAGTACATACGACAACATTTCCCTTTAGCTGAGCTTCTGACACGTGGTGCTACAGTTTTAAAATTGCTTTTAAAACCCTTATCTCTCCTCTCTTTCTCATGTGAGTCCCAGAAATTAGATGAAGTAGAGCTTTCTTTGCGACTGAGATCCACTGTTACATTGTTGACTTTTAAGCCTAATGCGCTTACTCGTGTTGTCCACTGGTGGCTGTCGAAGAGAACCTGGCCAACCTAGTTGCTCCTACTGCACGGTGGATGGAGTTGGAGTGCTCGAAAATAATGCCCATGGCAGCATTTTCTGGTCAAAAAACGATCGTCTGGCATCGGCCTCACCCACCTCTGGCATATGAGGTCTTCTCTCGAGCTTTCGTCTATTTCTAACTGGTCATCGACGATAACTCTATGCTGCTGAGGATTTTAAAATTCTAGCAATTTTTTCAAAATTTAAAATATGGTATTTTTATAATTATTTTTGTAAAATAATTATGAAGGATGTAAAAAATATACGATGTGTTAGAGGAGTTAAAATCATGAACAAATATAATTTTATGACGTTAAAATGGCATTAGGAAGTGGGTTGATTTTTTAATCAAAAAATGGGCATTTTTCTAAATATTTTGAAAAGGATATAATTTTGTAACTTTTTGATTTCAAATTTGGACTCAATGAGGTGGAGAGAGAATTTTTGATATAAAATATGACTATGTTTCAAAGTAGAACAAAAATCGAGGTACATGGCTTGCGAATAGTGTCATTTTACATGTCATTGACCAGGTCCCACCTCGAGACCCACGTTTGATAAATTATCCGTCTAACATAGTATTTTTGGATACTCTAAATTAAATAGTGACCTCTATTTCTCAATCTAAGGCTTTGTTAGAAAAGTCACTTTTTCAAGTAAGTTTACTGGGATTCCGAAACGACCGTTCGAGTACCCAAATAACCAATAGGAGATTTTCGAGCGTTGTTAGCTTTGTAGAGCTACCATATTCAAGTAGGGGTTTAATTACATGGTTTTATACTTATTTTGATTTATAATTGCATTAAAATTGATTTATAAAAAATTGTGAATTTTATGATAATTGTAAAGTTATTGAAATAGATTGGATTATACTAGGATTGGACTGTGTAGAATTTTATACATATTTTTAAATTATGATTATGGGATAATACAACAGTGTGCTGCCTATATTACAATGAATCCCAAAGTAACACTAAGTGATATTTTTAATGCATTGTTTGATTATAGTTTGTATGGTTATTACATATCCTGTTATATGTTGTACATATCATAGGATCACACTTGAGTTCTATTATTATATCATGGTAGTTTGGATCGCTAGCGAGTTACTGTAGTGCTAAGTAAAAGATCTAGGCCTCTACATAAGTTTTGACTAACATACTTTTGTATAGTGTCAAGATACTATATACCTTTGGGGTATTATTGAACCGTAATAGGAGGATGAGAGCTCACTCATTTACATTGCTTGATGTATGATATATACAATCAATTGTTCCTTGTTTTAGCTTTGAATATGTGATTATTTTGGATATAATTATTTTATAAACTTAGTTTGTAAATAGATTTTAGAAAATGTATTAACCATGCAGATTTGGTAAAACTTGCATTCATTCAAAAATATAATTGAATTTCTATTGAGCATATGAATACTCAACCCCCTACTTCTCTTACTTTTAGGTATTTGACTATCTGAATTAGTTATCTTGATAGATGGACAAACAATGCGGATTATATATGTAGTTTTTCTCTTAATCCCTAATAGGTGTCTATACTTTGTTAACTCTCTTTCCTTGTTCAATTGTTTAGCAGAGATTAGAAAATCTACAAAGTGAATGTATGAGGATGACTTTATTGATAAATTAAATACTTCAAACTATTTTACGTGATCTATTTTGGATATTAGACTAAAGTTTTCAATTGACCGTAAATTACCAAAATTTATGATTTCTCAACAAGTATTCGAATTAGATTGCTGGAAATTTTCTTGAACTTTAACACGTATTTTTCAAGTAATTAAAAACTAATAAGAGTTTAATGGTTAGGAAATTCATAACGATTAGAGGGCTAAAATGTAATTATCTAACACTCAATTTCTTTTCAATTATGTAAAATTAATATTTTATTATATTTTTACTTAAAATTACTAAAAATCATGACTTTCGATTTCCGGTCGTGACATCCTATCTCACTGCAATTGACACATGAAATCTATTATATTTATAATTTTGTTATAATAGAGATATTTTAGTAGAATACATATTTTAAGCACTAAGACTAAAGGGTTGAAAAACTGTTGTCCTAACACTTCTCATATACTAATTTAATTTTGTGTTAATGGCACAAATGGTCTCTGAAGGATCCAAATTGTGGTAATTTCATCCTTAAATATAGCAATTAAGACCCTGAATTTTCCGATTCAAAGTAATTTAGTTCCTCAAGTGTCTAAATTGCAAGTTGTTGTTATATTCTTGATCAAAAATATATATGAGGAGTATTTGGTGGTATCTAAAAGTATATTTGAAAGGAAATTTCACAATTTTAAGTATAAAAATTAATCATAATTTGTTTTTTTATTATAAATATGCAATTTCAAGAACCCTAAATAGTATAGAAAAAAAGGCTCTATAACGGCGACAAATGTCATCATTATAATGCAAAAAGCTGTCGCTATAGGTCTATCACGACGACCATGTCATCGTTAATGATTCGTCGGTATAGCTCTGTCGATATATCTTCTCTATAGTGAGAACAAACTAAATTTATTGTTGGTATAATTGACTATAGCGATGACAATTGTCATCGGACAATGACTAAAATACAAAGATAGTGGAAAGCAGTACACTATAGCGATGATATTTATCGTCGCTGTAAGTATTATTTTTTTAAAAAATATAAATATTTAAATGTAGTCATAATGACGTCAGATGTTGTCGCTATAAGTATATTTTTTCTTAAAAATGTATATTTAAATATAGTTATAGCGAGGATAATGTCGTTACTATAGATAAATTAAAAAACTTATAGCAACGACTAATATTGTTGTCGCTATAGATGTTATAATTTTTTTTATATAATTAAACTCTTAAAATTAGAAATAAAATTATAAAAAATAAAAATAGAAATAAATAGAATATATTTGAAATATAAAATATAATTTTAAATTTTAAATTAAAATAAAATTTAAAATAGTTCCATAACAAAAATACACATAAAATAAAAATTTAATAAAAGTATTCAACAATAAAAAAAACTATCTAGCACACTAGCTAGCTATCCAAGTCGGCGTCATCCTAATCTGCATTGTCTTGGGTGTCAGAAGTTAGGGGAGGAGATTCAGATCAGAATCTCGAAGGCAATATAGGTAACAGGGACATCGGAAGAATATCAGGAGCAGCAGGTGGTTGAATGAATATATAGAAGCCCAAAACCAGTCTTGCCAATGCACTAGACATGTAACGCAGTCATTTGTTGATATACTACCTCTCTGCATCACGTTGTGCTAAGAGAACAGCTTCACGCTAGTGGGTAGAAGCCAAGTAACTCTATGTCTGGCTAAAAAAGTCTCGCAACTCAAAGTCGGGCACAAAAGGATCCCATGGTGGAGAAGCTGCTGTAGAAGAAGTGCTAGCAGCTCCCTTGAACTTCAGACTAACTCCACTTCTATACCCTCTCCTAACACTAAGCACCTCGTCAGCGATCAATGTCTCATCAATACGAGGTGGTACAGATTGTGCTGAAGAACTTGAGATAGATGAAGATGCTTAAGACTGCAACTGAGTCGTGTGAATCTCAACCATCTTACGCTAAAAATAGTTGGAAAAAAGTTAGTAAAAAAGTAAAATCGGTAGACAATCAATGACTACAAATAACTTATAAGTTACTCATATAATTCTTCTCAACCTCCTTAGAAGGTCACATGCCAGTACCAGGATCCATATATCTCTATCGGTAGTTTTCTACGATCGATTACATCTCTCCTATCTTAGGATTTCCCTATGCATTGAATTTGATAAGTACATAAGCAAAAGCAATTAAAAAATATAATAGTAAGAAATAAGTTGTAAGAAGATTACCATATCATATATACTCCTGATAGTGGACTTGGGCCTCTACCCACTAACATACTTCATATGTCCTCTATTACTAGCATTCCTCTTAAACATAGCCTATCATTTTAAAGTCATTAGTTAATAATGTAATAGTTACAAAATTAATGTAGTAAAAGACAAATTTAATGAAATACCAATCCTAAAGTCCTAAGAGCTGAAATAATCCAGCTGAAATAATCCACACACTTGTTCCAAATCTCTTGAGTCAAATCAGGAAGAATAGAACAATGAGCATGGGGAAGGTCAAGATTGTTCTCGTCCCCGCCATTGAGCTTGAAGTGTTCACTGAGCTCATTCTTCCAGTTCTTATAGATGTCTTGAACGGTGCGAACAATATCTTGGGATATCTAAGGCAGCTTGTCATTATTAACATTTTATATTGGAAGTACTTTTACAACAAAAAAACAAAGTTTTTGACAAAAACAATTTCAATAAAATACAAGGATACGATAATAAAAAGAAATTCTTATCTTGATACCAGACTCTATTTTTCCCTTCTCTACAGCAGGAACCTTTGCCCAACTATTGTGAAAAGGCTCTGTATTCTTCCTAACGAGTACCCTAACACGATAGAGAAAATACTTCTGGTTCTCTTTAACAACTCTCCATGTAGCTCCCGTCTTGTTAAAAGAGATCAGGAGTATTGATCTTGACGCAAGGAATCTAGCTTCTCCTACAAGTTTAAAGATTTATTCTTTGAACGTTTCCTCTTATCGATCGACGCTACAAAGGATCAAAAAAATATTAATAATCAATCAAATGAAACGAAGGATAAATGTATGTAATTTTATTTATTACTTAGACAAAGTAAAAATATTCTGTGTACTTTATTAACTTGGGGTAGGAATCCTAAAAGGGTCTAATGGAGGATCTCCACCTACTTCTCCTCAATTATATGTGGGCCCAACAGTAGCCATAACTAAATAATATTGATGAATAGTATAAATATGACATGATGCATATAGAAATGATGTTCATAAAAAATATATTTTATTAATAATGTAAAAAATATTATCATACAATACATAATCAATCACATTTTTATATAAATCATCATTGTTATTAGTATAATTTTCATGTTCATCTTGATCAGTTTCATCATCATTATCCATCTCTAATTCTTCTTTGTCTTCTATATAATCATCTATTGTGTCATTATGTTCAAGTTCATTATCACCAATAAAATTATCTTCTTCCACATCATGAATAATATCATCAGAATTTTGAACATGTTTACTTTGACTGCCACGAATATAACTAATGGACTCCAACTCGCCAAGTTCAACTGTTAGGACAAAGTTTGAGGAGTTATGATCTTGCAAAACAACTGGGTCAATATCATTATCTTGAATGTTCTATCCACCTTGATGACTTAAGTGTCCTACAATTCTCCAGTTAGGACCATTCAACAAATCATCAATATAAAAAACGTGCTTAGCTTGAGAAGCAAATATGTATGGATCATCATTATACCACTCAGAGTTTATAGCTATATTTGTTATGTTTTTTTCTACTTTTATTTTCTTCTTTCTAGGATTGGTATCAAATCATTTGTACTTGAATAAGACAACCAAATATTTGTCCATATAATTGAACTCTTCAATTCTTTTAAACGATTGTAAAATATATTCCTATAAATCCCAGTGATAGATATACCACTATTTTAAGTCAATCATTTAGAATCCCTTGTGTAAGCTACAAATTGAATTCTATTTATAATATATGTAGAATAAGATGAGACATAGGAATATGGTCCAGATGCCAATGAGCATAACTTATCAGTTACTTTCGGGAATTCCTTTTGACGTAATTGATACATCTATTAATTCAAAAAATATAAAATAGACAATAATGAAAAGAACTGTTATGTATAAAGGTTGGAATTATAAGTTATATACCTTCATATAAAACCAAGTTAGAAACTGCTGTCTTCGTATTTCATCCAGGTTTTGCCCCTTTTTTGTTGGAGCTCTCTATGTATTCAATATATTATAGGAAAAATATGAAATTTTAGTATATTGCCATATAATCATAATGGTTTAATATTTTATTGGATATCCAGGAAATTATTTAATATATACCACTCATCTTTCTTTCGAAGATACGTATTAAGTGACACATAAGACTTTTTTCTAATAAGACAACATTGAGATTGGAACACACATAAATGTTTTTGAGGATCAGTGTCAATAGCATCCTCATTCCTATCAGGTTGATTAGATTTCGTCTCAATCTCTTTGAAATACATTGAACAAAATGTTAATGCTTCATCAATAATATAACCTTCAGCAATAGATCCCTCAGGGTGTACTGGATTTTTAACATAGTCCTTCAACTTCTTTATGTGTCTCTCATATGAATACATCCACTTGAAGTAAATAGGTCCTCCAAGTAATGCTTCTTCGAGCAGATGCATCACTAAGTGAACCATGATATCAAAAAATACAGGGGGAAATTTCCATTCAAGCTTGCAAAGAATAAGAACTATGGCATCTTCAAAATTATCCAAATCTTTCTTACTCAGACTCCTAGTACATATTTGTTGGAAAAAATTACAAAGTTCAATAATTGTAGATGATATTTTCTTATTTATAAAAGCTCTTATGCTAGGAGCCAGCAAAGATTGCATAATAACATGATAATCATGCAACTTCAGGCTAGTTATTTTTGAGTTATTATCAGTTACATTCCTCTGCAAGTTACTTCCAAAGTTATTGAAAAACTTAACAACTTGATATTTTGATAGAATTACATCGTTCATCAGTAGAGAGAGTGTATTATGCATGAGGTTTAATTAACTTATTTCCTAATTCATCAAAATGCAACTCTCATCTTATTTTCATATAAGCTAAATCACGCCAGGCATTAATCATGTCTTTTGATTTGCTTTCAATTCCCAACATTGTGCCAAGAATACTATCACATACATTCTTCTCAATATGCATAATATCAAGATTATGTATTGAAGATAATGACGATCAATGATCTAGCTCATAAAAAAATAATTTTCTTTCTTCAAATTAGTTCGTCTTTATCATGTTTCCTTTTAACCTTTGCCTAACTTGGATGTTTACTCGACAATATATGTGGCAACTATCTCAGTTATTCTAAAATATCTTCATTACTGAAAAACCGAGGTGAGTTTCTTTTTTTCAGTTTCCCATCAAAGTCTTTACTTCTTCTCATTGAATGATTCGTCGGCAGGAAATATCTATGACCGACATAACAAGTTTTAGTCTTCAATCTCAATGAAGGTGTGTCTTCATTACAGGTTGGACAAGCTTTGTAACCTTGACAACTCCAACCAGATAAACTACTACGGACGAGAAAATCATTAACAGTCCACAAAAGCATAACTCGCATTTTGAATGTACTATTACTAGTAGCATCTCAAGTATCTACCCTGACAACCTATAATTGTTTATACTCCTCAACCAATAGCCTCAAAAAAATATCCATGTCTTTCCCTGAAGATTGAGAACTAGGAATTAACAATGACATCATGAAATAATACTCTTTCATGCATAGTTACAGTGGCAAGTTATAAGTTGTCACTGGCACTGGCCATACACTATAAGACAAACTCATATTGCCAAATGGATTGAATCCATCTACCACTAATCCTAATCATACATGCCTTGGTTCTTTGGAAAATTCATGACCTCTGCAATTAAACTCTTTCCATGCTTTCCCATTAACTAGATGTCTTAACACCCATTCCTCATTAAAATGACCTGAATAGTGCCACCTCATATTTGTTGTAGTATGCCTCGACTTGTACAATCACTTTAACCGTGGTGTGAATGAGAAATACCATAATACTTTGTGAGGTACCTTCATACTGTTCGTATTTTTATCCACCCAATAGCTCACCCTATATATAGGACAATTTTCTTTGTCTGTATTTTCTTTTCAAAATAGAACACAATCATATTTATAAATATGAATTGACTCGTACCCTAATCCTAAGTTAGATATCTATTTTTTCTCCTGGTAATGTGACCCCAGTAGCTTATTCTCTACTAGAAGTGCCTCTTTCAACAATTTCAATAGGCTATCAAATGATTTATTACTCCATTTATGCATTATTTTCAAATGCATAAGTTTGGCCAAGAAATTCAAAGCCGAGAAATATGTGCACCCAGAATACAATTCTGACTTAACCTCGGAGAACAAATCATCATACTGTTCTGCAGATATAAAAGATGACACTGCAACATCTTCATTCACATTCACATCAGTATGAATAGGATCATGAGTAAATGGACCTATGAAGTCATTTATCACATTTATCATATCATCTACTACAACATTACCTCTATGTAGATCATTTTCTGGAATGTCCACATCATCAACTTCTCCATGAAATGCCCAAGTGGTATATTCTACATCGAATCTATGAATTATTATATGCGTTTTCACCATATTAAGTGTCCCATGCATCATATTGTAATATTCTTTACATGGACAATAAATTTTGCCTTGGTCATTCACAAAACATTTTACCCTATCAAGAAATGTTATTGAAACATTCCAATATTCCTTAGAAAAGTGGTTCTTCAAAGGCATCTAACTCTTGTCAACTAACATATTTTTGCAGTACTTGTTGTTTGATGTCAGAATGAGTTAGAAATTATTGACAAAGATTATATGCCTGATTATAATATGTCCTAAATCCATCTTATCACTACACTTCTAAAGGGTAAGGCCCTATCCCATTCAAGATTACTTTATTATGTGGTTCATCATTTACTCAAGTATTGTTCCGTTCACGTCGAAATTTCGACAGTATTTCCCTACAGTTCCCTTAAGTGTGGTACGTATATGTATGCACTTGGAGAACACAGGGAGATACCATTAGAAATCGACTAAAGAACAATATTTATAAGTTAACAACAACACATAACGTGTAATCCGAAATTATCCAAACGGGACAATTCAAGAATCAATATCGAGATGCATAATCTCTCATCAACTCCTGAACGGGTTTATGCTAATTTCTTTTCTAACAAAAATAATGCATGCATGTATTAAAGGCACTATATGTACAAATAAATGTATTTTGATAATATATTTATTACAACGTTTTATTTATTTTATGTATTATTATTATTTAAGCTTATTTATCAATATGTATTATTATTGTTATTATTATTATTATTAGCTAATCTTAAAAGAGCGTTGACGCCCTTTCTTAAAAAATATTATTATAAATTAGTTATTTCAATTTAGTATATAATTAATCTTACTCTTTAATTTCTTTTTATTTAGTAATACATTATACTCAAGCCTTAATTATTTCATATTAATTACTACCTTTATTTAACTACTCATTTTACACATTTTTAATTAATTTTATTACCTTTTACTAAATATTTAATTACTTATTAAAATGTAAAAGTTATTGTCTAGAAGTGTTAAATAGTTATTATTACCTCTTATTTATTTTTTGTATTATTATTATTATTATATCTTATTAAATTAAATTATTAATTTATTTAATTATTCATATTATCATGTATTAATTTTTATCATATTGTTTATTGTTAGATCATATTTCTAATTAAATTAAAAAATTTATTCTAATATAATTTCATCATTTATCATTAAATTAAATCACTAATCTAACATTCATATTAATCTAATTTTATTATTTCAAATCTAATCTCACATAAATCCAAATTTAAATACACGACATAAACTAAAAATATAATTACTTACAAATATAAGTTTTCCATATCATTTTCACAAAAACATTAATTCCACATATTCAATTTAACCACAAACCAACATAATCTAACAAAATAATTTAATATATTCAAATAAATCTCATAATATTCAAAAAAATAAAACAATCTCACTATATCACAAATCCAAAATAATCCTACATTATCTAACTATACCACAAATCCAATATGACAAAATCATTTTCACAATTTAAATAATATAAACTAACCTATTATTTTTAACTAATATATAAATATAACCACATTTTAATAATAATCTAACCTCATTATTTTTAACTATTATATAAAATTAACCTATTACTACCAAATACATAAATCTGATAACAATATAATCTAATTTCTATTTTTAATACTCTAAATAATTACTTAAAAATAATTTTTAATATTCTAATTAAATATTTAAAAAACAAAAAAAAACTAACCAGTTGCTTGTAATGAAAAAAATACGATAATACATCTTTTCTTCTCTCCAAATCTTTTTGTTCAATTTATAATTTTATTTTAAATATACTGTCAGATATTACAATGTACACTTTGTTTGTATTTTTTATTAGAAATTTAACAATATATTATAATTTAAATAATTTAAAAATTAAATTACTACAAATTAGAAAGTTCATGACTTTATTATTACAATTAAAACTTTGAGTACCAAATTACCATAGATGTGATAGTTTAGGAACCATTTTTGCTATAAACCCTTTAATTTTACCACGCCGAAGATGCAAAGTAAGATGTATAAAATTGTGGACCGTACATATAATTTCTTTGATTGGATGGTTTCGGTGCAATTAACGTACATAGAATTCGACCACCGAATTAGAGATGCCATTCTACTTAGCCTACTAAGAGAAGTCAATACAATATTCTTGTACCATCTTTGGGCCAAATTGATATTGAAGAACATATTCTAACGGCGTCCACAGATCTAATCAATTGTCGTTTCATAAATTACGTGAACTTTAAAAAACAGTATGATGTACATATATTCTATACATCCTATCAAATCTTTATCTCTTTCCCGATGGGTCTCTATCCCTTTTAGGGGTTCTTTATTTCCCTTAATAATCTAAGGCTTATTTATAGAAAAAACTCAGTTTATTACCTCGTTGGATTAAATTAGATATATCATTTAAGTCAAAGTTGTAATTTTGATTACAGAATATGTAAGATTTCGTGTCATTGACCTCGTGAATATATAGTCAACGAAATCTTTATCCGTGAATAAGTACGTTTTTCTTTTTTCTCGTTTGTCAGAGTACTATAGAATACATGTATGTCTTGAACACCACACGTCAACTCTCCGGACTATATATATAGATATGAATTAGAAGGTGAATTGTAGAAGACGTGGAGAAGAGCAAGAGGAGCTTATTATACGGGTTTCAGTTTCTTGCATGAAGAGAATAGAGAGTGAACATGAGCCAAGAATGACTTGCCGATGGTTGATTAATAAGAAATATATCAAAGGTTGGCCAATCATTCGGCGAGCATTTCCTGGCTCCGTTTGGCTCTCTATATTCTCATGTCAGATTTCATACAAAACCACTCACATCGATTTCAAAAAGCCATGATATGATCAATATTGATTATATTGTTAATCATCATGTAGTAGCATGTAGTGATACCAGGTCCGTTCTATTATATGGTAGTCACTATATACAAAGTATTCCACTATTTTTTAATGATGGATACCGTGTAAACTACAGTATATATATATATATATGATTGTCAATCTAATAAGTATTTTTTATTTTTTTTAATCTATATGTAGGTATTTTTTTTTTTAATCGTTGGATTATAATTATGACTATAATAAAGTATATAAAAAGATATATATCATTATTATTATTATTTTTTTATTTTTTAATATAAAAATAATTTATTGACCAATATAATAATGATGTGTAAGTAAAAAAATTACCTCTTGAATTGATACCCTTTTTATATATATATATATATATACTTCGCGTATATTTTGGTGACACATTTCTTCGTATTTCATCTCCGTTCTTTTTGATAGAGACTTGATTTCTTCCCATTTTTTTACTGTTTAAGTTAATTTCACAACTGACGTAATATGCACTGTTTTTTCCTGCTTAGAATTTAAGTTTGGCACTTTTTAATTATGTTTTACCTGGACATATTCTACATCATGGTATTCAAATAGATTGTTATAGCCAGAACTTATGGATGCTCTATTTGATGTGTTCGATTTTGTAGTAGTATTATTATTATTTTTTTTTGACTATGGGACTGGTACTTCTGTTTCCGTTGTTTAATTTGGACACTCTTATCTTTTTTTTATGAATAAATTTTACCATACTTGGGGTTATAGAAAAATAAAAGTGGATACAGTTTATCTTTTCCTTATAGAGGGAGAGGAAATAGTTGGGTGCCAAAATATTTGGGATATTTCTATTCTCAACTAATAATCTCTCTTTGTGTGATCTTATATTCAATTATATATCGCGTTGTATATTTATATATTTTTAAGATTTTAATATTATTATGCTGGGAAGTACAAGAAAACTAATAAGGCTAGCTATAGCTAATGGTGTTTTATGACTTCAGGAGAAATAATGCTAATTTTCTAGATATGTGCAATCAAACTGAAGATCCTAACATGCATTGACATTGCAAAAACTGAGATAAATGATCGTCTCGGCTGTCACCATCTAGTCCATTTGGACCAAGACCTAGATGCGAAATATAAGTTGGGCTTATGGACTCCAGTAGTTTCATACAGTTGTAGCTGTAGTTGGTTAATTGGACATCGATTATGGGTGTACTCATATTACTAAATGTAATATATTAATTGTGAAAGAAAAATACGTATCATTAATAATCAATACTTCTCTTGCTTTAATTAATTATCTTTTATGTGAGCATACGTTACTACGGCTTTTTGGTCAAATTAATAGTTTTTGTTTTGTTGGAATTTCATTGATATTTGAGGAATATAATAATAAACAATTATGAATTGGATATTGAAATATATTAGCAATGTTAACAACAAAAATTAAATATTAACAACGAAAAAGTGTTGTTGCAATAAAAATAGCAATAAAGTATGATTACAAAATTAACGACGACCCTTTTAGTATTTGCAGCAATATTTATGTTTTAATTTCTTCACAAATAGGTGTAATGGCTACAAATTTAGTTGTCAATTACTATCTTTTGCGTCAAAATTCTATACAATTAGGGGCAATAAATATTGTTGCTAGTGTTGAGGTTATTAGTGATAGATTTATTTTTTCGTTGCTAAACTATTTGTGATGGGTTTTTGGCAAGGACATGGTAACGAAATTTTTTTGGTCGTAAATAGTTTTTAGCGACAAATTTTTAAGTATTTGCGACAAAAAATATTGCCACCAAAAACCCATTTCATTGTAGTGATATTAATCACAGAAACTAATATTTTGATGGAAGTATAAAGCATTCAAGCATATGAATCTGAACTAATTCAAGGAATTTGTCGCCAAACATACACTAGACAAAGACAACTAATTGAAGAAATGCAAATGATACTCCGTCATACCTACACACTAGGATATAGAGCAAGCACCAAGTAGAAAGGTTTCAAAGGATTTGGGAACCACTTGATAAAATGAAACCCATCTACAAAGAACAAAAAGCAGCCATGAACACTCACCATACAGAAACTAAAGGAAATATAGGGGTGTAATAGGAGTCTAAGAAAATCCAAGTAATGCAACATACTAAAGAGTATGAAGCAAGTAAAGGGTATGTCTATAATTCTAAGTAGCAATCTTTGACTACTGAGGAAAAAAAAAAGATAAGAAAAGATAGGTAGATATATAGATAGTCAACGAGGGTGAAGTAGACCAGTATAACACATTTTCAAGTTCATCTACAATTTTATATGCAAGCTCTTGGGTTTTTAGCAAAAACGGACTGAAATTTCTAAGGCTATAATTAAGTTACAAATATCTTGGGTTTTTTTGTTATTATTAATTTTTTTTTTTTGGGTGTGACCTGTATTGCTATCTCATCTATCAATCATTTTCTCACAAGTAATAAACTTAGATGGATGGAAAGAAAGAAACAAAGAGATAAATTAACTTTAAAGTGACTCTCTATGTTATGCAATGGTTAGATATCCAAGTTTATAGGCTGCAGTTTTACCAAGAATAGGACTAATCATATCTCGACTTCCTAATAGGTGGCAGTGATCACATAAAGACTACTTTTATTATCCTATAAAAAAATAGGAAAGAAATAACCACAATCACCACATAGAAAATAGGAAAGAATTAAGCAGGACCACCACACTCGTTCGTTAAAATTAAAGAAGCATTTAGAAAATAATCGACATGATTAATTATAACAACTTACCAGAAATCTAATTAATCTTATGCATACAATTCCCATATTTAATTTATTATTGGAGATATGGACACATAGTTAAGGTCCCATATAGCAGGCTCAGTATTCTGAGATACATATTCAGAGTAAATTAATATAAACTCCTATAACGATATGAAGAGCAACTGGTCCTCCTAGTCATCTTTAATCCACTTACCTATATATAAAGCACAAAAAGTCACATAAATGAAGGACTAATGATATCCAAACAGAAGCTAGCTAGGCTTTAAAGGTCGTTAGATATAATCAATTAAATAAATAACAAAGAACAAATTACGCTTGTGCATATTCGAAAATGATAAAATCCATGTTAATCTACCACTCCTTGTATGATCTATCTTTATTTTTCAAGCCAAAACCAACCCATAGAAATCAAAGACCTTTGTCTAAAGAACTTGGAAGGTTTTTATGGAAATCTATTTACCTATGTAGTTATCAGCAAAGCAGTGTTGAAAATAAACTTGTTTAAGCCCATCAATATGAGGCCCAATAAGTTAGAGTTAGCCCAAGTGCAAAACTCACAAAAGAAAAAGCCCAAGTC
>JXTB01000082.1:962025-1007857 GCA_002914805.1 Parasponia andersonii
AGTGAGTGAGTGAGTGAGCTTGAAGAGTGAAGTTGAGAATTTTCTCTTGTAAAAGTATTTGAGTGAATAATAAAGTTTGTTTTACTTTCCAACAAGCAGTACATTAACTAGAAACGAGAAGAGACAGAGTCACTCTAGAAATTATTTTAGATCATATAGTTTGAATACCAAATCTCAATAAACACATATTTCGAGTAAATTTTTCACCATAAAAAATTTGCGAGAAAATTTATTATCAGTGACAAATTATTTACCCCACTAATAATTTGCTAAATAATTTCACCCTCACGATGAGCATTAGTGACCATTTTTTACAAATTTTGCCATTAATTATGAGTATTGTCGATAAATTTTTATTTTGCCACTACTGAATTTCGCCGAAAAGACCAAATTTCTCTTAGTGTATTCTTATTTAGTCTCCATGAGCAAATTACTACAGTGTCATGTAGTAAATAGTAACTTTCACTTTATTTTCAAAGTGTAGGTATATCTCTCGAATTGTTTTAAATTACAAGTTTAGTTTAAATAGTTTAAAGTGTAGGTAAACTTGCTAGTTTATTTTACGTTTCAGTTGCAACTTCTAAAATGTCAATCGATAAGAGTTGGATTATGGAACGGAACCTACTATCAGATAAATATATAGAAGGGTGGAAACCTACTATCACGATGATTATCCTCCTTCTAGTTCTACTTCAGCTATATAGAGATATTTGTATTTGACAGTTATCTTCTATGTTAGCACACTAGATAGATACTCTTTATGCATGTTGTCTTTCAAGTTAGGAAGTTAGACATATTATCATTTGGCACTGATACAAAATATCATTTTACACGACAGTTTTAAATTATGATTTAATATTACAGACGGTGTCTCCGAAACCATCATCTATGCCAATGTTATCTTTTCTTTAGTATGAAAGATAACGAGTTATAACCATTATATAAAAAAAGATATTTAGAGGAAAAAATGATGTTTTTAAGATTATAGATGAAGGTTTTTAACTAAAATCCTACATCTATAGTTAAAACGTTAATAACTATTGATCATGGTTTTTGCAGTAAACCACGATCTATAGTATTTTTTTTAAAAAAAAGTAGTTTGTTCAATTTTGTATTTTTCATACAGATTTCCATTTTCCATGATTCAAATAAAATGGAAATAAACCCAACAATAATTTGTAAATCACATCCATAATATAATTTCTAATTCAAATCATCTAAAAATTTAAACTTATAGGTACTAATTAAGTTCTTAATCATAACAAGCTAAAAATGTCGATTACCTATTAAGGAATTGATGATATTACTTATTGTGGTTCAACTCTCAATTATAAGAGTTTAAAGGTATGCTTTTTAGAGTGAGGCTTTTAATAGAGAGAAATGTACCAAATAGCTCTAAAACAAATACCCATTTACAAATTCTTTATGTCAAAGTGTATTTCTTCACTTAAAAAAAAGGATGAGCAGGATTTGTGATTAATAAATTTGGAGAATAAACTCAATGCAACTTCTCTTAAGTGGAGTTTTTCTTTTAACTTAGTCAAAAGTTTGGAATATGGTCCTCTCCCTTATTCTCTTATATAACTAAAAGTTTGGAATATATATGACTCAATCAAAACTTGGCTCTTATAGTCATACTTTCTAACCCAAATACATTGTATTAATATTCTCTTAGATATTTTATCAAATACATTATATACACATCATGTCTTCCTTAAATTTAAATGACTAATACGAAAGATACAAAAAAACATATACCAAGAAAATTACTTTACTCTATAAACATATACCAAGCTAGCTTAATCAAAATGATATAAAAAATATATACCAAACTAATTATTTTACTTTATTATCAATAGTACGCCACTTAATCGAGCAAGTAAACCATATTTATCATTTGTATCTAAAATGATATTTCTTTCTACTACAAAGATATGCCCAACCAATTTTCACACTAAAATCAGTGTCTACTTGCCAAATTTAATATGAGAATGATGATTTACTAAGAAACAAATAACAAAATAATGTAAACTATTTGATAATACTTCTCTTTGTTAAGTATCATTAATTTGCCTCAAACATATATCAAATATTGATTTTACTCTATTCATATTTTCTTAAGCATTTTGTCAAATACATGGTATTCATAACATGCCCTGTGCAAACTTAAGCTTGAAATGACCAAGCTCCTTCACAAAGATACGTAAAACTTAAGTTTCAAGTCACCAAGCACAATCAAGTCACTAGATAATTTATAAACCTATAAGAAATAGTTGAAAAATTAACTAATTTCTCATATACTTTTTCTTTAAAAGTTTAGGAAAAATTGTTATGAGCTATAATTTCATTTTCCTATAAGTTGAAATTTTTAATTTTAACACATACATATCAAGTTTTATAACTCTAGTGATATTTTCATAACTTAAGTATCATAACTTTGTATCAAACATATACCCAAAAGATGATTTTACTCTATTAACATTCTCCTATGTATTTTATCAAATACCTAATATGCATAAGCTTCAATTGACCAATCGAAATTAAAAAGATACATAAAACCTAATCTTCAAATTACCAAGTCCAATCAAATAACAATATAATTAACATTTCTCAAAGAATTAGAAGAAAAATTATCTAATATCACAAAATCTATCTCTCGGATTAAAGGAAAATCCAAACAAAATCAAGTTAGATTATCCTCACTAACCTACACATTCAGTAAAAACACAATTTGAAAATATGTACAAATCATAATAATTCAAATCATATACAAATATTTTAAAAATAAGAGAATTTATATATAAAAAAAGCACACCCATACAAGTAACACAACCCAACTGAATCGAACTTATCCAAAGTCTCTTTAAAAATGAAGTTAGATATGACAAATGGTCAAAACAATAGAATTAAATAGTGGAACATGGCAGAAAATTGCGTGAAATGGTAGAAAATGGTAAGAAAGTGTGAGAATGAGGCATAGATGAGAAGAGAGAGGCACTCTAATATGAATGGACTGTGCACTTAGGGCTTGGTTTTGAGCACTAAATGACAAAGGGTATAGACGAGAGATATTATTTAAAGTGAAATATGTGTTTCACTTAATTCATACTCAGGAGCCCTTTTAAGAAAATGAAAAAAAAAAAACTGAAGGAATAGATCATAGTTTTTGGAAACCCGTAATCTATTATTGTTTAAAAATGACTATCATCACTTGCGTTTTTTCATATGATGGGTTTGTTAAAAATCATCATCTTTACTCATTCTACCTCGTCTTTTAAAAGTATTTTTGTAGTAGTGTTGTTGACTTGTGGTACCTAGCTGAATATATTAAATTTTTTTTTATTTTATATGTGACCATATGCTACTATAGGTTTTTTGTCAAATTAATATTTTTTCTTTTATTGGAATTTCATTGATATTTGATTTATATAATAATTAATAGTTATGAATTTGATATTGAAATATATTAGCAATATCAATGACAAAAATTAAGTATTAACGATGAACAAATGTTGTCACAATAAGAATAGTAATAAAGTATTATTACAAAATTAACGACGAATTTTTAAGTATTTGTAGTAATATTTATTTTTTAATTTCGTCACAAATAGCTGTAATAGCTACCAATTTGTTTGTCAATTACTATCTTTTGCTTCAAATTCTTTACAATCAGCTGCAATAAAAGTTGTTCCTAATTTAAGGTTATACTAGACAGATTTATTTTTTCGTCGCTAAATTATTTGCGTGGGCTTTTGGCGAGGACATGATAACAAAATTTTTTCGTCGGAAATAATTTTTAGCAACAAATTTTTAAGTATTTGCAATGAAAATTTTTGTCACTAAAAACCTATTTTCTTTTAGTGAGTTGTAGCTGTAGTTGGTTAAATGGACATCCATTATGGGTGTACTAATATTATGTATCATTAACTATCAAAGAAAAATATGTATCATTAACAATAAATAATTTTGTTGCTTTAATTAATTTCCTTGTTCTTCTATTGATTTTGGTCCCCTCTATAAGCTTAAGCTTGGATACATCTGGCTTCATAAATATTTGGAGATCAGCTTTGCAGAGCTTGGATACATCTAGCCTCATAAATGTTTGGAGATCGACTTTACAGAAGTGACAATAAGTAGCTAAGATACGAGTTGAGAAAATTTGAGTAAAATGAAAAAGATACAGTACACAAAAAATATAATGTGGTTCATTCAATATAGTCTACGTCCACAAACAAGGTTGTGAAGAATTTCACTATGAAATTGTGATTACAACTCACTTTTTTTTAAATACAAGGAGAATACGAATGAATCTCTCTTTCTTGACATAAGAGAAAATATTTTTTGCTCAAAAAATTAGGATAAAACTAAGGTAGGATATTTAAGAGGAATTTCTAGACTTAAACTCTCTCTTAAAACTGAAGAGGACTTTTTCAGAATGGATGCTAAATGAGGATATGGAGAAGGGTGTTTATAGTTGAACCCCTTTTTCTTGTGCATCTCTTTTCCACATATATAGAATTCGGGGCCAATTCTATAAATGGCCTCTTGGTACCTGCTTATTGATAGAAGTTATCAAATTCATTACTTGTATATTCTTCTCTATTGTCTGTCCTCAAATACTTAATCTTTTCTTCCGATTTAAGCTCTACTCACACTTTGAATACTTTGAAGATTGAAAACACATCTGCGTTCCTCTTGATAAAATATACCCAAACATCTCTTAAAATAAACATCAATAAAAGATACAAAGTATCTAGCTCCCCCTAGGGACATCATTGGTGCTTGCCAAACATCAGAGTAAACTAAGTCCAGAACATTTTACTTCTAGAATAGGATGTGCTAAATTTTAATTTATGTTACTGGGTTGTGACATAGTGCCCACAAAATGATAAAGATACCTTTGAAGCTACTAATACCTCCGCTTCCATTAGTATATCTTCTTTAAGTATATATAAATTCATTGCGATATTCTCTGCTTTCAATACTACAAGTGTGCCCTTCATGATAATCATGATCCCATTCTTGACATGAATTTTGCAACTAAGATTATCTAATTATCCCAAAGACAATAGATTTTTCTTCAGGTCCTTTACATATCGCACCTCTTGAATAGTATAAATAGTGCTATCATACATCTTTATCTTGATGGTACTAATCCCAGCAATCTCTAAGGCATGATCATTACCTATGAACACAGATCCTCTAGAGATAGGTTCATATGTGTAAAATCACTCTCTGTGAGAAGTCATGTGCCATGTAGCTCGTTAATCCATTAAACAAATATCAGTGTGCTGCCTTCTATCTTTAGAAACTATTGTTGCCTCATTGTATGAGATTTCTCCATCTTCTAAGGTATTTGTAATGTTTCCCTGAGTATTTGATGACTCAATGTCCTTCCCTCTAGAATCTTTATTCTTCTTGAGTTACCAATATTCTCTTTTGACGTGCTCATTCTTATAGCAGTGATAGCACTTGACATTCTTATAATTTTTTGATTTTGATCTACCATAACTCTGACTCTTACTTGGGCTACATTTCGTTGATCTCCCTTCTGCTTACTATGAACTTACTAATCTCTCTTTCTTGTTCTTACACCGATTTTCTTCTTTAAGAATAGCAACTATAATATCATTGAAAACTAGAGTGGGAGCATTATTAGCCATATTTATTATGAGTTGATCATAAGAATTAGGTAGACTCTAAAGTAAAATTTTTGCATGTTCATTATCCTCTATTTTATGCTCCATTGATGTAAGCTGTAAAAATAGAGTATTGAGGGTATTGATGTGGTCGCCCACCATAGTTGATTCCGCCATCCGAAGGATGTAAAGCCTTCTCTTAAGGAACATTTTGTTATGAAGTGACTTTGCTTGATAAAGGTTTGTCAACATATCCCATATCTCCTTGGTTGATTTCTTCTCTTCAGTGCTTGATAGTACTCTACCTACTAGTGCCATATGTAAGTTAGTGAAAATATTGCTATCTACATCATCGAACTTTTTCTCATCATTAATCATAATAGGCCTTTTGTCAATTGCTGCTTAGCAATTATCTTTTCTTAAAATTGTCTTTATCTTCACTTTCCACAGAGAGAAATTACTCCAATTGGACTTCTCAATATTGAATTTTGCCACTACTTTTTTTTGCCACGATTTGTTCAGTTATCACTAGTTCACTATATGTGAACAGTACTGTATACATGAACAGTATTGTATATGTGAATAGCACCATATATATAAATAATACTTCAAGTTAGGAGATCAATTTTGTGGAAGTGATAATACACAGCTAAAATACGAGTTGAGAAAATTTGGTTAAAATGAGAAAAATAAGGCACACAAAAGATTTAAAGTGGTTCACCCAATTTATGCTATGTCTATGGACAAGGATGTGAAGAATGTTACTATGAAAAGGAGATTACAGCTAATTCTCTCTAAATACAGAGAGAGAGTACAAATGAATCTTTCTCTCTTAGAATAGGAGAAAATACTCTCTCTATATAAATTAAGAGAAACTAAAGGATACTAAGAGGAATTTCTAGGTTGAACTCTCTCATAAGAGGAGAAGGAAATATTTAGAATGAGATATAAAGTGAGGTTGAGGTGAAGAATATTTATAGTTGAACTTCTCACCCTTCCTCCGATCAATGCATCCCCTCTCTCCCTTTATTTTTCCTTTTTCTTCGCGTAGGTTGTGGCATGATATGCCGCAATTGTTGATTAAATGCAGTTACTTGCCGCATATATTGATCACAAAGGCAATGGGATGAAAATTGATAGTGTTCTCTAGTAATTAAATAAAAATACTACAAACGAAATAATATGTAACTTTTTTCGTATTTTTCTATGAAATTTTTCTTTGGTCTAGTAGGATACTAATGTATTATTTTTCAGATTAATGAATAATACCAAGCTAAGAGAAAAAGTAAAAGCACAAATACTCGAGCATTTAGCTATTTAGCTAGGTTGGCACCCAAGAGATTATCCCTTTGGCGCTCATCAACTTCAAACCAAAGAATTTCATGAAAGTACAAAGTAAAAAAATACAAAAGAAAAACCTCCAAAGAGTGGAAACAAACAGCCCCTAGTAGGCAAAGGAAGCCTAACGATGAGATGTGCCTTGTTAAAGAAGATGAAAGATACCATATATAATTAAGTCACACAACTAAATAAAATGAGTTGTGCCTTGCACAAATACTTAAAAAAATGTAAGTAGTTGGAAGAGCCAGAAATGTAGTCGATAAAATAATAAATAAGAAGTGCAGAGTGACTTCTATTATAAAAAGATTAGTAGTACTCACACAACTTAGTGTATATCCGTTGTTCAAATTATAAACCCTCAACCTGGTAACATTATTTGATACGGAATTGTTATTTCTGTAAATATAGGTGTGTCTCGTAGCTCACATGAGAAAATAGAGAGCCAAAGTGAGCCAAGTTTGAATCACTGGATGTGCGGACAGTCATCGATATTGCACACACACATAAATATGGTACATCTAAAGGCTGAGAAACATCGGCAAGTCATTCTTGGCTCAAATCCAACTCTCTATTCCCTTCATGCAAGAAAACTGAAACTTAATCATTCCTTGATCTAATTGATTGGTCTCTCCAAAATAAACTTTACGCTCTTTAGTTCATACCTACCTATCAAACCTTGGACATCTCTAGTTATAGGGCTAGAGAGTTGACTTGTTGGATTCATATCTCTATTATATATTCTCTTGTTATCAGCAAGGGAAAATGATGATGTGTTAGCCTTACGATCCTTCTAATCCAATGGTCTACAAAGGTTTGATGCTTTGATATAGGAACTGTCACAACCTAAAACCGGGGCTAGTGGTAGAAGGAAAATTCCACAAAGATGAAAAATTTCTTAATTTGCTTGAAAAGTCTCAAAAAGTTATAGTTTTATAAAAATTGACCATTTCAATAAATTATTAGAATTTCATCCCGTAAACCTCTCCTACAGTTCGTATACACCATTAAATATAGATCAAATAAATACCAAAAAATATAAATCAAATATAAGTCCAAGCATCATCATCATCCACATCAAAATCAAACACCAGAATGACATACATGATTCACAGACAAAAATAGGACATAGTAATCTTGGTTCAATACTAAAACAAAACCCAAACGGGACCAAACACGACAACAACACACTTTAAACATTATCAAGATAACGTACTACAAATAAGAAGGCTTCTAACTCTTCTTGATCACCAAGGTCACACTGGACACCGCCTAAGGAAGGGAGGAAGAGGGTGAGCATAGAATGCCAGGTAGGAAAAATAGTTACCACGATTGAAAATATTTTTAGTGGTAGAAATTTCCTACATGATTAGTTTAAATCTAATACATATATATAATGATCCAAAATCAGAAATCCATAGGTATATGTATAAATAAAATAGGAAAATCAAAACCATTTAATTCAGATACACATAACACAAATCAACCCATATCCATGGGCTCATATCCTCTCATTTGTGGAAACCCGGGATGATAGCACTAAATATTACACCTAATAGCCTACCTACCACCTAAGCCCATACTCGGAGGGGACACCGATGTGTCGTCTATCAAACCTAGAAGGGCAACCGAATTGCCTACGCTTGCCAAATAGGGGGATAATCAAAAGTAACAAAACCCTACATAGGTTTACAGACTCTACACCGATGGTGGGGCATGCAGAGCCACACTATAAACTCACGATGCTAACATAGAACTCATGTATGATCCTGTGACACTTGTAATACAGAACTGAAGTGTGAGAATAATCGTGCTCTAGTTTTTCAATAAAATAAGTATACTGGATTTCATAGAAAAATAGGCAGCATAACCCCCCTATTTTTGATATAATCAAAAATAACCTACACTCAGAAAATATACAGAGCAATATAGTATATACATCATCCAATCATATTCCACCACATATATTAAAATAATTCAAAAAAAAAACCACAGTTAAGATAAGTCTTATTTGAAAATAATAGAAAACAAAGGTAACTAAGTCCGTACCTCACAAGAATAGCAATACCACACTATTGAATTCTTGAAATATCGTTGATGATCGCTCAGAGGGTCGGGAACTTATTCCAATCCCTTGATCGTCCTCTCGAGAAAAACCAACTTCTTAACGGAGCTTCGAATCCTTAAAAAGACCTCTTTACTAAATTCCTAGCACCCAAACTAGCTAGGTTAGACATATAACTTGTCTAATTCGGATCTGGGCCCACACTGAACCGGTGATGCGTAAATTGAGGCAAATCTTGGCTGTCCGATTTTAATTTTCATGCCAGTAACTAAACATAGGCAATATATATATATATATATATCAAACTTCCCAGTTTTCCGAGTATAATCCAAAAATGACAACAAAAACATAATCCAACGGCCGGATTAAAAAGTCAAACTTAAAGCTCAAAATATCCAAAAATGGCAACTTTTGATTCAGGCTATATAGAGTTAAGATATATATACCTAGATGATCCTTGGGACAAGACGAATCCAACAAGTTCGATTAGAGGTCAAACGGTGATCAAAGTCGTCCCCAATGATGAAAACTCCTCCATAGCATCTCCTTTTTCTCCGGCGATGGCAACTTCTCTATCGGATCTTGGAGGTCGGTGGCGAGCTCGCGGTGACCTAGGGGAGCTGCGGCAGCTACTCTGGTTCTCGGTCGAGAGTGAAGAAAAGAGGGAAGGAGAGAGCATCAGGGGGGGGGAGGGGAATGAGAGAGAGAGAGAAGGGACAGGATCACGTGGCTCTGTTTTAATGGGGACTATGTAATTTTTAAAAATTGCACAATAGTCCTTAGTTTTTTAAATTTTTTTCAAAATAGTCCCCCAAAAATTGCAATTAAGTTCTTCAGCTCAAAATTTTTACAAATTAATCCCTCCATTATTATATCCAGAAAACTGGTAAAATGTCTAAATTACCCTAAAAAATTCCAGGTTTTATATTCTTTCCTCTTTATAAAAATTTCAACCCAAAATTCAAAACACCAGTCAAGGTTTACATCACAATACAACTTCTAACTGAAAGCTAAACAAATGAGGGTACTTCTCGTACATCTCCATCTTGTGTTTCCAAGTAGCCTCGTCTTCTTTGTGATGTTCTCAAAGCACCTTGACAAGTGGAATCTCCTTGTTGCGAAGCACCTTTTGCTTTCTAGTCAACAGGTAAATGGGCTGCTCTTTATAGGACACATCTTTTTGGATTGGTACATACATGTAGTAAATAACGTGAGATGGGTCTAACATGTACTTTTTCAACATCGACACATGAAACACATTATGTACGTGACCCAACTATAGAGGTAGATTTAAGTGATTCGCCACTGGTCCAATTCTCTCAGTAATCTCAAAGGGACCAATATACCTTGGAGCAAGCTTACCCTTCACTCCAAACCTTCTCACACCATGCCTTGGAGTTGATTTCAAGAATATAGAATCTCTAGTATCGAACTCTACCTCACGCCTCTTCTAGCGACTCTGAATCTCCTTGAACCTCTCCTGGATATCCTTGATCTTCTCAGTGGTCTTCTTAATCAGTTTAGGTCCAAGAATAACACACTCTTTGGCTCCACCTAACACAAATACGATCTACATGACCTCCCATATAACACTTCAAATAGAGCCATACCTACACTGGTTTAGTAACTATTATTGCAAGCAAATTCCACCAAAGGAAGATGATGATCCCAGTTCCCACCAAAGTCTAATACGCAACAACGTAGTATGTCCTCAAGAATCTGAATAGTCCTTTCAGACTAACCATCTGTCTCAAGATGGTGAGTTATACTGATATCAAACTGCGTACCTAACACATTCTATAAGGCTCTCCAAAACATAGAAGTCAACCTTGGATCTCTATCAGAGACTATACTTAAAGGCACGCAATGTAAACATATAATGTTTTCTACATATAGTCTACTAAGCTTAGTAAGTGAGTAGTCTATCCAAATCGATGTAAAGTGAGCACTCTTCATCAACTGATTGATAATCACCTAAACTGCATTATTCTTCCTTAAGGTCTACGATAAACTGGTGATGAAGTCCATCGTGATCTTGTCCCATTTCCATTCTATAATTCGTAATGGCTAAGGTAAGCCAGCTATCCTCTAGTATTCATCCTTGACTCGTTGACAAGTGAAACACTTCGCTATAAATATAGCTACATCTTTCTTTATACCTTTCCACGAATATTGCCTCTTCAAGACTCGGTACATCTTAACACTACCCGGATATACTGTGAACCTTGATTTGTAAGCCTACATTAGAATGATTTCTTGAAGATTAGGGTCATTAGCTACAGCCAACTTCCCACTGAAAAGCAAGAATCCATCTTTGTTGGTGCTCCAATCGTCTAACTGTTCACTATTCTGAAGTCGGTTCCAAATTGTTCTCAACTCTCTATCTTACCACTGACTCTGGTGGACAGTCTAGGGAAGTGATGGTGAAATCACAATGTTGGAAAGCAACCCTTTCATTCTTGAAATAATGCAAGTTGTAGTCACCAATCGGAACTGAGTTCCTCCAATCTTCAAACATTAGTTCAGCTAGTATATCACGAGGCTTCCTACTCAGTGCATCAACTACAACATTAGTCTTACTAGGATGATATTGTAGGTCAAAATCATAATCCTCCATATACTCAACCTATCCTCACTGTCTCAAGTTCATATCCTTCTGAGTAAAGAGATATTTCAAACTCTTATGATTAGAGAATATGTCGAACTTCACACTATACAAGTAACATCGCCAAATCTTCAACGCAAAGATTACCACTATAAGCTCTAGATCATGGGTTGGATAGTTCTTCTCATGTGGCTTCAATTGACTAGAAGCATAAGCCGCAACTCGACTATTCTACATCAAGACACATCCCAAATCCATCTTTAAAGCATCGGTATAGACCACATAAGGTTCATTACTGTCAGGAACAGAAAGAACTGGTGTAGTGGTTATACTTTACTTAAACCAAACAAAAGCTTCTTCGCTTTCATGATTCTAAACAAACTTGACATCCTTCCTGGTCAACTTCGTCAAAGGCAAGGCAATCCTTGAGAAATCTTGCACAGAATGGCGGTAGTAGCCTGTCAAACCAAGGAAACTCTATACCTTTGTCACATTTCTCAGTCTCTCCTACTTCAGAATAGCTTCTATCTTAGCGAGATCAACTGATATGCCTTTATGAGAAGTCACATGCCCCTAGAATTTCACTTCTGACATCCAAAAGTTACACTTCAATTTCTTGGCATACAACTAATGATCTCTCAAGGTCTTAAGTATTATCCCTAGATGTTTAGCATGCTTTTCATGGGTCTTGGAATACAACAGGATGTCGTCGATGAGCACAACCACAAAATAGTCTAAAAATGGCCTGAAGATCTGATTCATGAGATCCATAAAAGCTACAGATGCATTCATTAAATCAAACGGCATCACTAGAAACTCAAAGTGACCATATTGAGTTCTGAATGTTGTCTTAAGTATATCATCCTCTCTTATCTTTAACTGATGATAACTAGATCTCAAGTTAATTTTGGAGAAGAACCTTGAACAACTGATTTGATTAAACAACTCGCCTATCCTTGGCAAAGGATACTTGTTCTTCACCATCAATTGATTCAACTTCTTATAGTCTACACAAAGTCTTAACGAACCATCAACTTTCTTTACAAACAAAATAGGGGCACCCCAAGGGGAAGTGCTACAATGAATGAAGCCTTTGGAAAGTAGATTGTCCAACTATTCTCTCAATTCTTCCATTTTAGTAAGAGCCATGAGATAGGCTAGAATAGAAACTAGTTGAGCTCCAGGAACTAGTTCAATACAAAACTCGATGTCCCTATCTAGTGCTAATCTCGGTAAGTCTTTAGAAAACACCTCCGAATACTCACTTACCACCAGAATCCATAGGTCTTGATCATTTATCCTCACCTCACCATCAATGGCAAACACGTTCCCATAACACTCGAGTTTCTTCCTTCCACCCATGCACGCTTTTAGAACAGAGTCACCTGATTCGTATGACCGTCTACAACGGCTCGATAATTCGACAACCAATCTATACCGAGTATCATGTCATACTGTCCTATCGAAAACACAATCAAATTAGCAAGAAGCATCCTATCACCAACCACAACCTGACAAGACTTACACATTCTAGACACATCGACTACTCCTTGCATAGGTGTACCCAATGTCAATACATAATCCAAATCAGAAAATTCTAACCCCAATAGTTAGGCAAATAATAAGGATATGAATGAAGGAGATGTACCAGTATCAAACAAAATATCTACCTCAGAGTGTGAAAGAAGGATCATACCATCAACAACACTTCGGCCGGTATGATCTTTAGTTTCATCTGCCCTAGAAAAAGCGTAGGCTTGGCCAGTCACCTTTCCTTTCCCCTTGTTACTCTTTCCCAAGCTAGGATGGCTACTGTTGGATCCTGGACTACTACTGCCATATCAACACTCACCCTGACTCCCTGAGGCTTGAGGAGTCAAAAAATTTGAGTAAAATCTTGAGGGCGGTACTGGTGCTGACGAGGTTGAAGGGAAGTAAAAGTCCACAAAATTCTTTGTGACTATTATGGTCTTGCTTGAGTGTTCTGATAAGAAACAGAACCTAACTAACCTAACTAGCTCATTATGGTCCTCATTGAGAAAGATGAAATTTCTGCAGACGATTGGGACACTGCTTCTTCTGATGACCTCGTTGGCCATAAACAGAATATCTTCTATGCACACTGCCTCTGCCACCCCTAAAAAGCCACTGTTATTCGAGCTCCTACTATTCGGAGTACCCTAGGTTGACCATTGCCTCTGGTCCCTTTTGGTGACTTTCCTGTCATTTTCTCTTTGTTGGTTCCTCCAGGAGTCCAATACTTCTTCAATGGTCTCTGCTCACTAGGCAACCACTATAATCTCAGGAAGAGTACAGAAAGTCTTAGTACTAATCCTGTTGAAGATGTTTCGATTCAGACGGCTTCTGAACTTGGCAACTCGGTACTTTTCACTCGTACCCAATCCAAAAGCAACACTTATCAACTCAGTGAACTCTCTCAAGTGCTCATTAACCGTTCTGTTACCCTGAATCAAAGTCTCAAACTGGTACATAACTTCATCTTGTTGATCCCTATTGGCATACTAGGCCTTAAAAATCCATTTAAAGTCCTTCCAAGTCAGATTCACCATATCTTGTATTCGCTCCTTTATCTCTAACTAGCGAATGGTACTCCCTGTCAAACGGGTAATAGTAAACAAAGCCAAAAACTCAACCGGAACACCAAGAGTCCGAAAGTGTCTCACCATCTCATGTAACCAAGTAATTGCCATGAGAGCTTCCGGTCTACCATCAAACTACCATAGCTAGAGACACATAAACTCCTAAAGATGATCAAACTGATCCAACTGACATTCCCTTAGAGCTAGAGGATGATAGTCTAGATTGCTCATCTGAGCAAATACTTGCTACATTGCCTCGATTAGATGAGTGAAATCCAAACGAGGAGGTTTAGCACCTGACTAGTGCCTCAGAACTATTCTCAGAAGCATCTCTTAAAAGTCTAAAACAATATGCCAAGATGTTAGTGAGATAATAATGAATACTTGTTATAAAAATAATTTCAATCTAGTTTAATGATGATACGTCCGAGTTGTTAAACTCAGGCTCTGATACCACAATTTCTATCATAACCTAGAACCGAACTAGTGGTAGAATGGGAATTTCACATCTTTGTGAAATTCTTTAATTTGTTTGAAAAGTGTCAAAAAGTTCTAGTTTTATAAAAATGGTCCATTTAAATAAAATAATTAAAATTTTAGCTCATGAACCTCTCCCACCATTCACATACACCATTAAACATAGATCAAATAAATGTCAAAAAATTTAAATCAAATATAAATCTAAGCATCATCATTATCCGTATCAAAATTAAACACCAAAATGATATACATGAGTTCACAAACAAAAATAGGATGTTGTAATCTTAGTACAATGCTAAAACAAAATCCAAACTCTACAGCAACATGCTTTAAGTATTACCAAGATAATGTTCTATAATCAAGATGGCCTTTTACTCCTCTTGATCACCAAAATCGCACTGGACACTACCTGAGGAAGGGAGGAAGGGGTGAGCATATAATGCTTAGTAAAAAAACAGTTACCTCGATCAAAAACATTTTTAGTGGTGGAAAGTCCATGTACAGTTAGTTTAAATCCAATACATACACATATAATGAAGCAAAATCAGAAATCCATACGTATATGTAGAAATAAAATAGTAAAATCAAAACTATTCAATTTAGAAGTACATGACACAAATCAACCCATACCCATATGCTCACATCCTCTTATTTATGGAAACCCAGGATGATGGTACTAATTATACCTAATAACCGAATTGTCTATGCCTGCCAAATAGGGAGGTAATAAGAAGTAACAAAATCCCACACAAGTTTACAGACTCTACACCGACGGTGGGATACGTAGTGCCACACTGTAAACTCATGATGCTAACATAATACTCATGTATGATCCTATGATATATGCAACATAGAACTAAAGTTTAAGAATAATCATGCTCTAATTTTTGAATAAAATAAGTATACTAGATTTCATAGAAAAATGGGCAACATAACAACCCTATTTTTGATATAAAAAATAATCTACACTCAAAAAATTTCCAGAGCAATACAGTATATATATCTTCCAATCACATTCCACCCCATATATTCAAATAATTCAAAAAAAAATGATATTTGCTCTCATCTGTTGCAGAAAATAAATTTTATTTGAAAACAATAGAAAATGAAGGTAACTGAGTCCCTACCTCACAAGAATAGCGATACCACACTATTGAATCCTAAAGGTGTCGTTGACGATCGCCTAGAGGGCAGAGAACCAATTCCATGTCTTCGATCGTCCTCTTGCTAAAAACTAACTCCTCAATGGAGCTTCGAATTCTTAAGCGGACTTCTTAATTGAATTCCTAGCACCCAAAATAGCTAGGTTAGACATATAACTTGTCCAACTTGGATCGGAGCTGACACTAGATCGGTGGTATGTAAATCGAGGCAAATCTTAGCCATCTGATTTCGATTTTCGTGCCAGTAACCAAATGTAGGTAATATATATATATATATCAAACTTCTCCATTTTCTGAGTACAATCTAAAAATGACAACAAAAACAGGATCCAATAGCCGGATTAAAAAGTCAAACTTAAAACTCAAAATATCTAAAAATGACAACTTTTGATTTAGGCAGTAAAAGGGTTAAGATATATTTACCTGGACGATCCGAGCCTGGTTAGAGGTCAAACAATAAGTGGAATCGTCATTGGTGATGAAACTCCTCCGAGGCTTCTCTTCTTTCTCCAGTGACGGTGGCTACTTCGGTGGCTCTTAGAGGTCGGTGCCGGGCCCACGGTACCCTAGAGGAGCTTCGCCTACTGCCTGGTCAACTGGATGATGCTTACGGCAAGCTGCGACAGCTGCTCCGACTCTCGGCCAAGAGTGAAGAACAGAGCGAGGGAGAGAGCGTCAGGGGTGGGGGAAAATAAGGGAAGAGAGAAAGAAAAGTGACAGGGTCACGAGTCTTATTTTAATGGAAACTATACAATTTTTAAAATTGCACAACAGTCCCTGATAACTCTATAAAAATAGAGTTATTTGGTATGTTTTTGAGTCTTAGGATAGTTGTTTTAAAGGATTAAATTGTCTAGTTTAGGTGTTTTTCTTTATTTTATTATGATCTGTGGTGTTTCTGATGCTCAAAATCTAATGCAGTCAATAGCTATTTTAATTCTGTTGATTTCTATTTGAAATACTGAATTTAGGACTTGAATACTGATGAATTTAAATGGCAGCTTCTTTCAAGGAAGGCTGAAATTAAGTCAAGACTGGGAGTAATTTTGCTGTAGTAATGTGCCGGAGCAATACTAAACAACAGAATTCTTTTTCCAGCTGACATCTTTTATGCACAGCTAGTGCTAACAGCTAATATTAAATACCAGCTAAGGAAAATGAAGCAAAAGTGGTTCTTACTCCATATTTGACTGACACGTGTGTTAGGGTACCTTAGCTACTCTAATATAAAAGGAAAGTGTACTGTAGAAAGAAGGGAGTGGCAGCTGAGTGGAGAGCAAAATGCGGAAAAGGAAAGAAAGAGAGGAGGATAGTACAGAGAAGAAAGGGTGAAGGAGAGGAAGTACTAGCAGCAAGGAGTTCCAATTACCATTATCTAGCTAGACTTTTCCTTACCTTTTACTTTCCTTACCTTTTTAATCTTCTTTTTATTTAATTTCTTTTTTTTTTTCTTGGATTTTCTGTAATCTATAGAATATTTCAGGTTGATGATTTTCGAGCTCCAGAACATGAGCTAAGTTTTTCTTAGCTGGGATTCTGATGAATCTAAGCTTGTAATGACTGGTTAATTGTTGTTTTGATGTTTATGGAAATTTTCTCTAGTTCATTCAAGTGAGCTTAGTTACTAATTCCAGTTATTACTTGGCTTTCAATATTTAGGATAAATAAGTTAGGATTAAAGCTAGAAAGGTTAATCTTAATTAGATCCATCTTGAATGATACATGTTTCAATCTTCTCTTAGTAAATCTTTGAATTAGTAATAGTATAGAAATATATTATTGCCATGTATAACCCAATAAAAGTTGATGCTATAAATGGTGTTTTGAGAGTTGGGTTAGTATAGGAATATATAAATTTGGTTTGAAGAGCTTAGAATATAATAAATTCGGAGGATTATTATATGCTAATTGAATTTTCAGTATACTAGGGTGATTTTGCCATAAGCGTTGCTAAGTAATTGAACCCAGATTTGCAACTGAGAAGGATTCAATAATCTCAGCTTAAACCCACCACTGGTTAATATTTAATCGATACTTCGTGTTATTTTCTGTTTGGTATTTACATTTTTATCAGCATTCTTTAGTTTTACTATTTACTTGCAATTCTCTGTTTCTTATCTCTTAAAATTATCTAGTTTGACATTTAGCGTTTACAAATAACTTGGCAAACAATCCCTGTGGAGACTATACTTAACTTACTTCTGTATTACTTATTCGACACGTGCATTTGTGTAGCAATTATAAAATTCCCAACAATCTCCAATTTTTTAAATCTTTTTCAAACTAGTCCCCCAAAAATTATAATTTAATCCTTTAGCACAAAATTTTTGTAAATTAATTTCTCTATTATTATATCCAAAAAATTAATTAAATGTCCAAATTATTATAAAAAATTTCTAGATTTTACATGAACGTGATCTCTAATGAGAGAGAATCCTCATGGAAGGACGCGTAGAGTGGTGGGACAAGATACAAAAGCTGCCAATGGTACTACTAAGAAAGGTTTTCTACAAAATTATTAAAAGCTTTCCATATGGATATTTTTCGATAAATTAGGAAAGTTAATATTTTTCTGACTTGTTAATAGTTGATGTTTTTTACTGCGAGTTTTTCATATTATGAATCGTATGACCTATGATTCTTATACGTGTACTAGTACTGTACATATAAAATTCCTCATATAATTCTAATTTGATTTTGAATCCAAAATCATACGTCCTAAGTATTTCTCACCACAAATTAAAGTATTATTATTTTATAACGGTAGATGATTTTGTACGCCTTAGTTATTGCTATATAGCCATATGTTTTATGTGTATATTGTGTGCATTGTCCTTGGTATTATTGATCTCTAATCGTTTAACAAATTAATTATCCTTCGTGTTTAAGCTAAATCTTAAAATTTCCTTATTAAGTACCAAAATATTACATTGTTATGCATGTGATTTTAATTTATATACAAATGTCAGGTCGAAAAGTTGACAAGAAGAGTAAATATATATATATGTTTTTTTTTCCGCCGTGCTTCTTTTGTAACTTACCAGAAACTATCATGAAGTCAAAAGTGCAGCAATGAAAAGAGAGTATTTTAATTGCTATTCAATGAAATTTTCTAAAAGTGTTGGTATTTTGTATAATTTTCCTTTCATCGTCCAAAGTTTCAAATGTTAATTTTGTGAAAACGCACATATTTCTTCTAATATAATATTTTTTTAGTGGTGGGGTCTACAATTTTTTTAATTAAAAAAACTCTTCTTTTTTTTTTTCTCTCTCTCTCACCCGATCTCTCCCTTCCTTTCTCGGCTGAAGCAGGCAGCCATCCCCATCTACTGTGCGAGCTACCATGCAAACTCTTTCGACCAGCAGTGACCAACACAAACTGTCCAGATCAGCTTGCCACCTCGCCATGAAGTTCTAGCTTCCAGACCACAATTTTGCAGGAAAAATACGAAAAATACCCGTAGGAAGATTTCAATTCCGGTGCCATTGTTGGTAACTTCAAGCCACAAACTTGGGCTGCTCGAATTCATATCGACACAAGAATTGTCATGGTCTATATATATATTGACTCAACTTTGCCCGAATTGAATTTTGTCATTTTTGAGCTATTTTAGTTTTAAATTAAAATTTTTCAATCCGACCGTTAGATAGTAAAATAAACCTCATATTTGTGATGTACTTGAGAAAACAAAAATTTTGATATATACATTGACTGTATTTAGTGACGGGTATGAAAATCTAAATCTAACGACTTAGATTTGCCTTGTTTTGCATGCTATAAGCCCAAGTTCGGCTCGAGCCCGAATCGGTGAATAAAAAAAAAGTTAAAAAAACAATATAGATATGCTCTTTTATCATCTAATTTTATGGTAGAGACTGTTTCATAGTCTGAGGCTCCGATTAAAAATCGAGTTTTCAAACCTAGCAATCAAATGTTCAAAAAAGACGTCCAACCTTCCAAACGACACCCAGATGATATCAAACTTTCTCCATTGTCCTGTAATATTACTTGGATACTTAATTGAGGTAGGAGTTTAATTACCTGATTTTATACATAATTTAATTTAAAATTCGTATTATGAATATTGTGTGAAAAATCGTGAATTAAACAATATTTTAATGAACTATTTGAAAATCTTGGATTATTCTAGAATTAGACTATGTGACTTCTATACATATTTATAAAATCGTGATCTTAGGGTGATTTAGTAGATTTCCTATCCAAGGTACAGTAAAGTCTAGAATAATATCAAATGGATGTTTAAAGTATTGTTTGGTTATGTTCTATACGGTTATTACATATATCTTATTACATATTATACATACCATAAGATCACATATGAGATACATCTTAGGAATTGTGGTATTATAGGTATACTAGTACACCAGCCTTTGGTAAGAGCTCGTAAACTCGTGCAAGATTTTTTTGATTACTCTCACTCGGTAGGTGTAGGCATTCAGTTGCCCCTCCAAATCTGTAAGCTAAGACACATGAGTGTCCCTCTGATTTTTTGGGATAGATATTAAGCAGAGTGTACTTAGTACATGTAGTACGAGTTATTCTAATTCGTGACGAAAGAATGTGAACTCATGGAATAGGTTGATTTATAATATGACCAATCTTGCGATTTTTTATTTTAGTTTTGAATATGTGATTTTTCTAAATACCAATTATTTTATAAACTTGGTTTATAAATAGATTTTGGAAAAAGTATTAATCATACAGGTTTAGTAAAATTGTATCCACTCAAAAAGGTAATTGAGTTTCTACTGAGCATTCACTTGCTCATCCCATATTTCCTCTCTTTTTAGGTGTTGATCTATTTTATGATAATAATCTTGGTGTCTTGGCAAGCATGTTTGGCATATGCTTATAGTTCCAAATCCTTTTCTTTGGTTGGTTCATACTTCATATCATCTTTACTTTCTTTAGCTAATTGTAGTATATTTATTAAGTAGATATATAAGGATAAATTTTGCCATTAAATTGAGTACTTAGAAATACAAATGATTTTATGTAAATTATTTAAATATTGGACTTAGGGTTTCGATAGACTCATTTTTCTATAATTTATAAATTTACAAATATTTCTAAACTAATTAATTAGATTTTTCTCTAAACTTTAAATGAAGAATTTTCTTAAAAAAAAATTAAAACAAATGAAAAGTTTCTTGATTGTGAAATTTGCTTACTTTTGAGAATTAAAATCTAAAATTTTAATTACTTAATTTTCTGAAATTTTGAAAATTCACTGTTTATTACCATTTTCATATAAATTTACTGAGAATCACAGCCTTGAATTTCCGACCGTGACAAATTTCCATTCAATCAAATATCAGAGAATGTTATCTGTAACCGATAATAATTAGCAATTTACCAATCTCTTTTAATGACCAGCGAAACAAAAAAAAAAGTATTTATATCTAAAAATAATTTTGTGCACGAGGTATAATATGCATGCAACTCGACAAGAGATGCAACCAAAGTTCTACTAGATTTACATCTTCTCTCCACAAAGATCCATTTTTATTCGTAAATAATTTTTTTTTCAAACTTGGAACTTCCAAATCTTACATTTAGGGGTAAACAAACAACGTAATATTCACCAAAAAATAAATAAAACTATTACCAGTACAAATTTTGGAAATAAATAGGAGAAAATTATTATAGATCCAATATAAACAATAACTTTCGAACGAATAGATAGATTATTATAAAAGTAAAAAGAAATCTATATATATACACATGAAAACAAAGATAAATTCTATAAGAGAATGATGTTAGTTATTATTATAGCATGTGAGGTGATAGCCATAGATTTAAAAAAAAAAACTAGAAACCTAATATCACATATACACATAATGCAACGGAAACAACAAGATCGTATTCACAAAATTAGAAAGGAAAAGGTCTAACCTCTTGTAGACCGTTACCAAGGCCAACGGAAGAACGATGCGAATTATTTTACTTCAAAGTCTTTTGGACTATGACTCATTTTCTATATCATACTCAGTACGTGCTCATCTTATATACTACAAGAGAAATTAAAGAATTAGAATCTGGGAATAAGAAATTAAAAACTAACATAATAACAAGAAGAATTTCTTATCACTTAACTTTTAAGATCTACATAATTTTCCTCTCTGTCTAGAGAATTATGACTACTCAAAATTCTCAAGAAAAAGTATACGCTCTTATTTTTCTTGCAAAGTTATTTTTCTCTGTATGTAGAGAAAAATTCTCACTTTGAAATTTATCTTTCTTCTTAAAGTTAATTTTCTAATAGAAAAATATATATCTAAATTCGATGTATTAGAGTAATTACTTATTAGTAGGATTGCTCTACACATTTTTTACTAGAGAGATTCTAGAGAAAAAACGTGTAACACTCTATAAAGGTTGATTTTCAAATTTCAAAATACTTTCCAATATTATTTAATTCATGAGATAATTAGAAATTACTTCAAATAAATATCTATCATTTATTTATCCAGATTTTTTAATTCAAATCAATAAATTAAATAAAAGATATTTATTTCTATTATGTCCACAGTTGCCAAATAAAATTGATAGACTGTCTATTTTAATTTTATTTCAAATTAATTATTATAATAATTTAGAATTTCTAAAATTCAAATAATCTATCTTGTAAGTAAATTACAAATCCAATTTAATAGGACTACACTATATACTTGGCATTATACCTCACGGCAGAGTGCCAGATGCCTATGCCTAATTATTGGGCTAGGCTTATGCAGTCTTGGGCTTATGAGGCCCAACTATTGTTTCCTTTCTATCAAATGGACTTGTAGCAGTACAACTGAATTTACGGGCTAGTCGGAGGCTTTGGACTCATAAAATAGTGGCTCTTATAATCATGCATTAAATTAATTGAACTAATTATAAATTTCAAATCTACTCTACTAAAAGATTAGAATTACACTCTACTATTAAATGGTAGTTTTACAGATATTATCATACTAGTAATAATTCACCCATGCTATATTGATGTCTATACTTTAATCCTTTATACAATGTTATAATTAAATTTACATCTCAGTTGTCTAATCAATTTAATTATATTTTATTTTTTGACTCTTATTAGTTTTCTCTAATGATCATTTTCAACATATTAATTAGATATGTTGATACGCTGTAGCTAGAGAATTCTATGATTAAGTACCAAAAATCCGTCATGGGATATGTATATAAAAATTTTATATTATCAATCTATAAGTATCATTGTTCATAAATATCTCCCACCAAGTACATGGGAATATTAACCGTTCTATTAGAGTTGCACCCTTTAGTAACTCAAATATTGCATTATAAACAAACATAAACTTATAATTAACTCAGAATTGAGAATAAAATATTATCAACGCCAAATGAGATTTAATAAGTCTGACAGTTATTTGAGGTCTATTAAATCTCATAATTAATCCGTTCAATATATCCGTTTAATATAGTCTCACTATATTAGTAAATCCATACGTAATTAAGACAAATTATTCAATGAATTTGCAAGAGGTAAAATAAAGAGTCGAACTTTATTTTGTTAACTGTAAACAATTGTATCTAATTATAAAATAACTTATATCGATGTCTTCTGTGAATCCACCTCGTGATTACAAAGATACATATTATGTAATTAAATGAACTTTTATTCAATCAAACATATGCAAAAGATATAATGAAAATATCTAACAAATTTTATTAATTCCAGAAAATTTTTGTTATATGATAGAATATGCTTTGGAGAGCATATATTCCTAACAATTTTTCACTAGCTCTTAAAGCAATTCAGGCAATTCTCTCATGGCTGTGGACTCTAAGTGCAAGTTAAAAGGCTTCCCAACTAAGACCTTAATGAATAGATCAGCTAAGTTATCTGTAGAAGCTATCTGGGTGACCTTAATATCTCCGCTTTGCACTATCTTTCTTATGATGTGATACTTCCGTTCTATGTGTTTTGCTTTTAGTGGTTCCTTGGTTCTGTTTACTGTGCTACTGCCCCTCTATTGGCACAATATAATTTTATTGGTGCAGTTGTAGCAGGCACCACCTTAAGATCTTGTAAGAATTTTCTAAGCCATATAGCTTCTTTTACAGTATGTGATACAACTTTGTTTCATACTCCTCCATTTGATGGCTCCACCTTCTAGTTTAAACACATACCCAGAAGTGGATTTTCTTGAATCCTTATCCAACATGAAGTCAGAATCACTATAACCTACTGGGATAAGATCTTCATCAGAGTAGACAAGCATGTAATCCTTAGTTCTTCTCAGATACTTGATTATATGTTTGACTATTGTCTAGTGTTCAGAGCCTAGGTTGGATTGATATCTACTATCCATTCTAACTATAAAACATATATCTGGTCTAGTACACAATATTCCATATATGAGAGACTTCGTACAACTTCTGCATAAGGAATTCTACTCAAGACCTCTTTTTCTTAAGGTGTCTTAGGACATTGTTCCTTGACAAAAGTTATTCCATGTTTGAAAGGCATATAACCTTTCTTAGAATTTTTTATAATAAATCTTGTTAAGATTTTATCAATGTAAGCACCTTGGGATAGGGCAATAGTTTTTTTCTTCCAATCTCGAGGTAATTTGATTCCAAGAATATAACTTGCATCTTCTAGATCTTTCATATCAAATTGTTTTGCTAATGAACTCGTTATTATAGGCAACACCCCAACATCATTTCCTACGAGTAATATATTGTCTACATAAAGAATTATAAAAGCCACAGTTTTTTCCTGAATTTTCTTGTAAATATAAGGTTCATCGATATTTTATATGAATCCAAACAACTTCATTGCTTGATCAAACCTAATGTTCCATGACTAAGATGCCTGCCTTAATCCATAAATGGATCTTTGCAACTTGCAAACTATGTATTCTTGGCCTTTTATTATGAACTTATCTGGTTGCTGCATGTAAATGTTTTCTTCAAGATGTCTATTAAGAAAAGTAGTTTTGACATCCATTTGTCGAATTTCGGGATCTAACATTACAACAATAGAGAGAAAGATTCTGATGGATTTAAGCATTGCAACTGGTAAAAAGGTTTCCTCATAGTCAATTCCCTCAATTTGAGTATAACATTTGGCTACAAGTCTAGCTTTAAAGCTTTTAACTTTCTATCTACTCCTCTCTTTCTCTTGTTGATCCATTTGTAACCTAAATGTTTTATCCTATTTGGTATCTCTACAAGTTTCTAAACTCGATTGGAATACATAGATTTCATTTCTAGGTTTATAGCCTTTTGCCTTTCTTGAGCATCTACATCTTTTAGAGCTTCGTTGTAACTAATGGGATCTTGTATATGTTCATTGGAGATCATCGTACATGTTTCTTCCACTAATATATATCTAGTTAATAATCTAATTACCCTCTCACTACGACAAGAATATGTAAGTTATTGCTCTTCAAGGATTATCTTTTGATCTTCTGGTTCATGTTCTTCTTCCTATGTTTCTACTGGTATAAAAGGTTGAACATTAACTGATTATCTGATAATTTTTCCAGAATTATTTTACTTTTGCCCTTAAAATTATTCATATAGTCTTCCTCTATGAAAGTTGTGTGAGTACTTACAAAAGCTTTCTTCTCTTAAGGACTATAGAATAACCAACTTCTCGTTCTTTTTGGGTATCCCATAAGCATGAAAAATTCTGAACGAGATTCTATCTTATCTACCTTTGGTTTCAGCACATGTGCTCGAGAACACTAAATATGAACATGTCTCAAACTAGGTTTATGACTTAACCATAATTCCTTAGGAGTTTAAGCCACTGTATTTGATTAAACTATGTTCCGAACGTACATTGCAGCTTTTAGTGCAAGTCCCTAGAAAAAAACTTTAATGATGAATATCTAAGTATTGGTCGTACTATTTTTAGAAGAGTTTTATATCTTCTCTCAACAACACCATTATGTTGAGGAGTGCCAAGTACTGTGAGTTGGGAAACTATCCCATTCTCAACCAAGTAATCTTTGAATTTTCCAGAGAGATATTCACCACCTTGATCATATTAAAGTTTTTTAATATTTAAATCTAATTGCTTCTCTGTCTTTGTTTGAAACTCTTTGAATTTCTCAAAAGCTTTGATTTATGATGCATTAGCTAAATATAGCCAAATCTTTAGTAATCATCAGTAAATATTATGAAATACTCATAGGCTCCCCTTGCTTGTACATTCATTAGTCCACATAAATGTAAGTACCAATTGTAGAGGTAATGTGTCACGTTCTCCTTTTGTCGTAAATGGCTTTTTGGTAGTCTTTTCTACTGTATAAGATTCACAAAGTGGCAATTATTCAAATTCTAATGAGCCCAAGAGGCCATCTTTGATCATTCTTTGTATCATATTTTAGTTGATACTCAAACATAAATACAAGAGGTAAAACGGTTGAGAAATATTTTTTTCTTCTTTGATACATACTCATCATCATTAACTATGCATAGAATATAGAATATTTGAAGTAAATGCCAATTAATGACCCAGAAAAACAAACTTTATTATTTTTGCAAATAATAAGAGAAGAACAAAAATAAATAGTAGATCTTTTGTTTTAGCCAAACAAACAACTGAAAAATTAGCACTTCTAGAAGTTTGGAACATTCAGACATTTACTCAAAAATAAAATATCCTATTCTTGCATAAATTTCTTCAGGCTAATGAGTACGTGGTTAATGGTATTATCTAGTACTAATTTGCCTTACATTTTGCTATGTTCTTATTTATATTAAGTTCTTTTAATTGTTTTATTATTATTTTAGTATTTTGTGTATATAAGAGAATAAAATAATATATTTGATGTGAATCAAGGTGAATCTGTGCCTCATAAATGGGCTTTTAAAATTATTAGGATCAAAGTTGAATTTGATATGGATATAAAACAATAAAAATGAGATAAATCGAAGCTAAAATGAAGAAATGGCACACCTAGAAAACTGCAACATCAAACCAGTAGAAAAGTGGTGCTCCCCTAATGCTAACTGTTAGGAAGTTTTTGTACCCCAGTACCAAAAATGGCACGGCGGCGCTATCATCTACATCCTAGGTTAATAATAGATGGCAAAGATAAACTTTTTGATGATTCAAGAGTCTAGATTCAGCCTGTCTTATGTTTACAAGAGTAACCTATTTAAAACCTTATCCTTGGGATTGAAAAAGGTACGTTGGAATAGCGAAAAAAAGAAAGAGACAGCCATAGATGGAGAGAAATGAAATAAATGTTGGGCTAAGTATTAATAGAAGAAAGAAATTTTAATTTTAGTAGTGTATTACTTGGTGTGTAAAAGAATAGTTCTACATAAGTCCTAGAGCTAATATGCTTAAGGGTAATTTGAGCTCATTTTATGTAAAGCATCATACCTTCACTTATGCCAATATTACAACCTTAATAAAGATCCTTTGATTCTTGGTATTGTATTTATCTAAATTAGTGGAGAGAGATTTGAAAAGTAAACTTATGGAACTTCATTAATGTTTTTGAGATCTGTGCTTAATACATATTTACATAAACTTATCTAGATTCGACACAATGATAGGAGAAAGGCCTTTACACACATACCACACAGAAAATTCGATCAAAGATAAGACGTGCTCTTGAGTTATTCTTAATACCTAGCCAATATTTATACTTTTCTTTAAGTTATATTATTAGGTGAGTATTGAGGATCAATTGGAAATCATCATCATCTGTACATTACCTCCTGTATACTTTTAGGTGTTTTTTTTTTTTTTTTTTTTTTTACGCGAGGAACAACAAAATCTTAAGTTTAAGGGTTTATTAACTCCATAAAATTAGAGTTATCTAGTACTAATTTACCTTAAGTTTTGATATGTTCTCATTTATATTAAGTTATTTCAATCATTTTTATTGTTATTTTCATGTTTTGTGTATTTATGTATATCGGAGAATAAAACAATGGTGTTTCATGTGAATTAAGGTGAACTTGTGCCTCATAAATGGGCTGTTCAAACATTGGGATCAAAGTTGAATCCGATAAGGACTTAATGCAATAAAAATAAGGCAAATCCAAGCTAAAACGAAGAAATGGTGCACTTGGGAAGCTATAGTGCTAAATCAACATAAAAATAGAGCTTTGACACTAACTCTAAGGAAGTTTTGGTACCACAGTGCCAAAAACTGATACCGCCGCACCACCATCTATGTCCTAGGTCAATAATAGACGGCCAAGATTAACTTTTTGATAATCCAAGAGTCCAGATTCAGCCTATCTTTAGTTTGTAAGAACCACCTCTTTAAAACTCTATCTCTAACCACCTGTTTAAAACCCTATCTCTGGCATTGAAAAAGGCATATTGAGATAGAGAGAAAGAGAATGAGATAACTATGGAAGGAGAGGAAGATGAAGACATGCTCTAATCAACTCCATTTCTTAGTTTCCTCCACAACATTAACATCATAGTTTGTTCCTTTTTACTTTTTTGTGAGTTTTTTCTTTATATTTTTCATATTTAAAAAGTAGAATAGTTGAGAGCAAATCTTTGAGAGAGAATTCATAGGAGCAAGAATCAAGTTTAGAGGAGGAGACTAATATCCTCTATTAACACCTTCAAACTATTCAAATAGGGGAAATTTTAAAACTCTTTTATCTTTTATATTTGTGTTTCTTGATTTCGTTGTATTAGAATATTATTATTCTCAATTTATATTATGTACTAAATATTTCTTTGTCTAGGTTTAGTAGGTGAAGCAACCTAGTATCCTGTGTTTATTTATTTCTCTCATTTTTCATTAATCATACCTATTGTTGAGTTATTTATTTTACTTATGCTTATTGCTTCTATTGAATTTATCACTAAATCGATTGTTGAGTAAAATTTCTATGAGCTTGGGAAGGAGATTAGAAATTCGGACTTAGGTAAAATGATATAAGATTATCTAGTTTGGGGTAAGTTTGCATGGTATAGGAATATACCTATGTGACTCGTGCAACCACTTGGAGAATTACTAAACCTAATGAATCTAATCAATTTATGTTGGGAGTAATATACTAGTTTATCTAGCTGCTTTCAATTAAGTCTTAAAAGGGAGCTTGTGAATAGATTCGAATTCTCAGTTAACAACTCTAGTGGATTAATTAATTTAAGAGAAAAATTAGGAAATTTTATATTTAAAGGATGGTTGGGAATTAGTTAACTTAGATATTTTTTTATTGCTTGCTTATATTTATTTTGCATGATAGTGTAGTTTCCTTTCTTTTATTTTTTTAAAATCTATATTTTGGTTATTTGGATAAAGTTAAGATTGACCAATTTTAATACTTAGCATAGACTTAGTAATTAATCCTCATGAATTTGGTACTCGAACTCTTTAATCTATATTACTCATGACCGTATGTATATATATGGGAGTGTGTGAATTTATAGTTACACATTCCAACTAACAAGTTTTTGGCACTGATGCTAGAGATTGAAATACTAAGTCGTATTAATATTAATACCAATCAAGTTTAGGTGAAATTTAAACTTTTTATTTATTTATTTAATTTTCATTTTAGATACTTGATAATGGCATGCTATGGTTATTATGGACGTGGAGACATTATGGACACCGATCAACAATAGGATGAAGCTCTCATGTATCCTGAGCATTACATAAGAAGATTGGATGCATACCTCCTATAATAAGAGAAAAAGCCATCTATAGAAGACATAATGATATAAAAATTGCAAAAAATGGATGCTTTTTTCTAAGATCAAGATGCCTCAATCAGAAATCTTAAATATCAAGTAGGCCATCTAGCTACAATTATCAACCATCCTAAAGGCACTTTTCATAGCAACACTGATTCAACTTCAAAAGAGCAATATTACACCTCTATAACTTATAGTGGTTTGTATAATGATGAGTTGGATTTTAAGCTTTAAGAAGAACAACAAGATGAGAGAAATGCTAGCATACAAAGTGATGTAGAGAATTATGTGAACATCAGCACCACGTTATATAAAGGAAATCCAATCCCAAGGCCACCATTGATTGAAAAGTTTCGAATTGAAGACCTTGAAGAGGAAGTTTATTATCAACAACTGCTAATTCAATAATTTCCAACAAGTGGACCTTTGGTAACTCATTCTCACAATTTTATCTCTCCTAATTATGAATATGAGGTGTTGCATTCTCAAAATAGGAGCCCAAAAGGTCACATTTATGTATTAGGATGACCAATTGATGGTATAAAGGATAGACCTTATTTGGTTTCAACTTGTGGATGAGCTACAAGCAAAAGGTCAAGCCGAAAACTTTAATTCAAGTCCCTCTTTGGAGGTAATCCAAGTATTTCTTTTTTATTTCGGTGTGTTATGCAATCAAAGGAGTTGGTACCACTTCAAAAAGATCAAGCTTTATTTCTATATGCCAACGAGAGAAGTAAGTTAACCTTTTGGATTATACTTTTCTTAGTCTGTTTATTGTTATGTATTTATTGTCCTAGTTATATGATTGTGTGTTTTAATAATTAGAAGTATTCTATACTTTCTTTGGTGATTCTCACTTCAAAGAGATCAATCTTTATGGCTATGTGCCAACGAGAGGAGTGAGTTAACCTTTTGGATTATACTTTTCTTAGTCTGTTTATTGTTATGTATTTATTGTCCTAGTTATATGATTGTGTGTTTTAATAACTAGAAGTATTCTATGCTTTTTTTGGTGATTCTCTAGTTCTAATGATAAAAACCTCGGATGAATTTGAACATAACTTGTTGAAAAATATAGAAATTGTCTTAGTCTTTTAGATAACTCTTATGTTAGTTCCATTTTAATCATGAAATTCTATGTTGTGCACAATACCTTGATCTTTGATTTATGTGTGAATCTAGAGAATGTTTATATGAATATGACATTTTGATATCTCACAAGTGCTAGAATTACTTGATAATCTATTGAAGCGAAATTCTAGATAGCATTTCACTAAGGAAAGGATTAAGGCAATATTTGGACCGTTTGAGCTTTTCAAGCTAACCATGATATATTTTATCCTTAATACAACTATTTTGAGACTTGCAATGCCTTTTCATTTTCAACGATATACACATTAGCTTAATCTAAAATAATATCATCCAACCTTTATCCCTTGAGCATACTGATTGTTTTTATTGAAGTATTTTGAGTTATTCTATGTTATGGGAGAATGGATAGAGTGAAATTAAAAAAAAATTACGTATTTGTTCTTGAAAGAAAAAAAAACAAGTTTAGGGTTGTTAAAAAAAAAACAGAAAAGCAAAAAGAAAATTTAAATAAATGTTGAGCTAAAGGCTAATGGAAGAAAGAAATTTTAATTTTAGTAATGTGCTACTTGGTGTATAAAAGAATTTCTCTACATAAGTCCTAAAGCTAATATGCTTAAGGGTGATTTCAGCTCATTTTACATAAATCATCATATCTTCACCTAAGCCGACATTACAACCTTAACGAAGATCTTTTAATCCTTGGTTATATAAATTAGTGGAGATAGATTTGAAAAGCAAACTTATGGAACTTGATTAATGCCTTTGAGATCTATTCTTAATACATATTTGTACAAACTTATCCAAATTTAACACAATGATAGGAGAAAAGTATTACATACAGACACACATAGGAAATTTGATCTAAGATAGAATGTGCTCTTGAGTTATTCTGAATACCTAGTTAATATTTATACTTTTCTTTAAGTTATGTTATTATGTGAGTATTGAGGAACTAATTAGAAATTATTAGCATCCGTATATTATCTCCTATATATTTTTAGGTGTTTTTATTTTTCTTTTACTCAAGAACTAGTAAATTCTTAATTTTAAGCGTGTATTAACTCCATGAAATTGGAATTATCCAGTACCAATTTGTCTTAAGTTTTGCTATGTTCTTGGTTTTATTGTGTTTCAATTGTTCTTATTGTTATGTTAATGTTTTGTGTGTTTGTGTATATAGGAGAATAAAATAAGGATGTTTGATGTGAATTAAGATGAATTTTTACCTCACAAATGGGCCTTTTAAATCATTAGAATTGAATCTGATATTGATGTAACATAACAAAAATAAGACAAATCAGAGCTAAAACGAAGAAATAGTGCACCCGAGAAGCTGCAGAGCTAAAATAATAGAAAAGTGATGCCCCAGCACCAACTCTCAGGAAGTTTTGACACCGCAGCACTAAAAGTAGTACCGCAGCGCTACCATCTGAGTCCTAGGTCAATAATAGACGGCCAAGATCAACGTTTTGAAGATCTAAGGGTCAAGGTTTGACCTGCCTTAAGTTTGCAAGAGCCACCTCCTTAAAACCCTATCTTCAGGATTGAAAGAGGCCTATTGGGATGGAGAGAAAGAAAAGTAGGCAGTCATAGAAAGAGGGAAAGAAGACGAAAAGGAAGACAAAGATATACTCCAACCAACTCTATTTATTAATTTCCTCAATAACATCAACATCATAGTTTGTTCTTAGTTTTTTCTCTTTATTTTTTGTGAGTTTTTCTTTGTATTTTTTATATTTAGAAAGTACTATAGTTGAAAGCAAATCTTTGAGAGAGAATTCAATAGAAAAAGAAGCAAACTTGGAGGAAGAGATTGACAACCTCTATGAATACCTTCAATCACTTCAAAGAGGGAAAATTCTAAAACTATTTTATCTTTTATATTTGTTTTCTTGATTTCATTGTAATATAATGTTATTGTTCTCAATTTATATTATAAACTAAATATTTCTTTGTCTAGTTTTATTATGTGAACCAACTTAGTATCTCATGTTTATATATTTCTCTTATATTTCATTAATCAAATACATTATTGAGTTATTTGTTTTATCTTATACTTATTGCTTCTTTTTAATTGATCACTAAATAGGTTGTTGAGGGAAATTTCTATAAGCTTAGGTAGGGGATTAGAAATTTGTACTTAGGTAAAACAACAAAAGATTACTTAGTTTAGGATAAGTTTATATAAGATAGGAATATATCTACGTGACTTGTACAATGTCTTTGAAAATTACTAAATTTAGTGAATCTAGTCAATTTTTCTTAGGAGTAACATAGCAGCTTGTCTAGGTATTTTTCACTTATGTCTTAGAAAGGAGTTTGTGAATACATTCGAATTTTCAGTTGACAACCCTAGTAGATTAATTAATTTAAGAGAGAAATTGAGAAATTATGTATTGAAAAGGTGGTTGAGGAATTAGTAAACCTAGGTATTTTTCTTATTTCTTGCTTATATTTATTTTGCATGATAATATAGTTTCCTTTGTTTTATTTCTTAAAAATCTATATTTTGGTTATTTGGATAAAGTTAAGATTGACACTTTAACTTTAGTAATCAATCCTCGTGGATTTGACACTTTAACTTTTTAATTTATATTACTTGTGATTGTGTGTACTTGCATGGGAGTGTATGAATTTATAGTTTTACATTCCAACTAACACAAATCAACCCATATTCATGATTTCACTTTCTCTCATTAATGGAAACCAGAATGATGGCATTACAAGTACCATATAGCCTACTTGACACCTAGCCCATAACTGGAGGGGATACCCTATGTCACTTATTAAATTTGGAGGGACGAACGAATTGTCTACTATTGGTAAATTGACCTAACACTTAGGAAAATCATGCATGCATACAGATATGGAAAATACATGATCATATCATGAACACAACAGAAAAATTAGCGGATTTAGGTTTTAAAATTTTTATATGAAAATAGTTTTCATAACCATATAACATTCATGCATCATATACAGGATCATGTACAACATAAATCAAATCTAGATACAAAACCCTAAAGATGAGATTAGTGTTTACCTCTTGTAGCGTGTTCCTCCTTGATCTCCTTATTGATGGTGATCAGACCTCTAACCTTAGATCTTCTTGTGTATGCTCTTGTTCTTGGTTGATGAGGCAAGTGGGCACTAAGTCGAAACCTTCGTTGGAGAACGATCAAGAATGCCTTCTTGATCCTATGGAATATCGAGACGTGACTGTGAGATAGTAGGAAACTTTTTCTTTTCTCTCTTTCTCAGCCTTGGCCGATTTTTTTCCCTATCTCCCTATGTCTATGCGTATGACTCTCTTAGAATTACTGTTCAGTTTTTCTCTCATATATCTTATATATATGGGACCTAAAACTGCTAACCCTAGTCTAATTAGGATTAGGCTTGTTCTCCAATTTGGGCTTTAGGAGTATTTTTATAAATATGTCCAACTCATGAAACTTATTTATAAAAATACTAACTTCTGTGTAGAATTATTATTTTACACTGTTTCATGAAACTAATTTCACAAATACCACCAATCAATTAATGAGCTTAATTGAGCCAGACAAGGGACTTAATGGATCCAAATAATCTAAGCTCCAATAATATGATAAATATATAATAACTCTTATTATAGTATTTATAGAAATATTATTAGTAAAGGGAACACTCTACTAAAAGCCCTATACTACACTCTTAGATTAAATGTCATACCTTTTATAGAGATTTAATCAACTAACTTTGATTAACTGATCCATCTAGTATATTCTATACCACATATATAATCCCTATATAATGTCGTAGTTGGATAGGTGAAATTACCGTAATACCCCTTCAACACCTATTTACCTTTAAGTTACCATCTTTCTATCAAGGAATAATGCTGTCGATAATTTTATTCTCAATGGCCATTTAGAATTATCAACCAATTCACAAAGTGAATACTAAGATCTTAGATTTAATTATTCCATGAATCTTGGAAGAACCTAAAGTGACATTAATGTATAGTGTCCTAAACTATTTGGTGTTCCCATCAATTTATAAGCCATAACCTCCAATATGCTAGAGTTCACTTCTAATTTCATAGAGTTAGTCTTTTAACAAATCAAAAGGTTATAACCCATGAAAGCAAGTCTAGTCAAACATCAAGGATTAAGATCTATATGCTAAGAGCTAGTTCGTGATAATATAAGATTTAAGTTACGGCACTCCAATTCTTTATATTACCTGGTCTAGTTTAATACACATAACTTGTTTATGTTGTATTAGTATTTCTATCAGAAATCAGATACTTCAATGATTTGAGACATATCATTCACGTTGAGATAGACAAACACTACAACCTATAGTAAATAAAGTATTCCTTCTTTATTTACAGATTGTAAACTACTTCATTTAGACTTAGATAAAGAAACAAGTCTTCCCATAATTAACACTTAATCGTATTTGTTTCTTTATACACATATAAAGTCATGGAATCTTTTTCAGATGAATAAACTATTCAACTAAGATAGTTTAATCTAGCAAATATCATAATTTCATATAAAAGATAGTTGTTTATACTCAAAAGGGTAAAATTGAAAATATGCTTTTTAGGACAAAAATCCTAATACCTACACCTGCCAACTTTGAGAGACAACTGAATTGCCTACACCTGGCAAACTAGAAGGACAACTAATTCGTTTACGCCTATCGAAATAAGGAGGTAATCAAAAAAAAAAACCCCACATAGGTTCATAGACTCTACACCATTTATAGGGCTATAGCACCATACTGTAAAAACCCCATGATGTTAACTTAGAGATATGTGTAATCCTATGTCATGTGTGCTCTAAACCAATGTTTAGAAATAACTATGTAGTAATTTAAGTTCATGTGATGCTCTGGTTTTTAATAAAATAGTTAATTAAATTTTCTAGAAAATCGGATAATCTCAAGGCCCTATTTTAGTATATCTAATAATAACTTGTACTCAGAAAAATCTCATAGCAATCCAATATATTTCATACAATCTAATTCTGTCAAATATATCCAAAATAGATATAAAATCACATTTTTCATCACATATAACATAAAGTTTTATTCAAAAACTGTATAAAATAAAGGTAATCGAATCTCTAGCTCACTATAATAGCGATACCACGCTATTGAAACTTCAGGCTATTATTGGACGATCGTTCGAAAGGTCAGGAATCAAATCTAAGCCATCAATCATTCTTGTCAGAAAAACTAACTTCTCAATGGAGGTTCAAATATCTAGGTTAGATGTATAATTTATCCAATTTAGGTCCAAGCTGAGACCAGATCTGTGGCATGCAAAATGAGGTAAATCTTAGCCATCTAATCTCATTTTTCGTGCGGACCACCAAACATAGTCAATACATATACTAGTCTTCATCATTTCACGAGTACATTTTAAAATGGCATTAAAAACATGATCCAACGGTCTGATAAAAACGTTAACTCTTGCATCTCAAAACTTAAATTGCTCAAGAATAGTAACTTTTAATTTAGATAAAATAGAGTCACGATATAGATACCTAGAGATTCCTCTCGACGTGACGAATCCAACGAGCCTAAAAACATGCGTTGAAATGATCATAATCGACGCCAAAAATTCAAAAATCTCCGCAGCTTAAAATGCCATTTTTCGGCGAACGGGACCTCCTGGCAGCGCGGGCTTCTTAGCATGAAGGCGAAGTAATGCTGGTTGCTGACATGATGGAACAATGACTGTAAGGCAGTGTAGCAAGCTTTAGCTCCTTCGTCTGCCGTTTGACTAGAGGGGGGGAGAGAGAGTAGAGTCATGAGAACAAGAGAGAAAGGAAAGAAGAAAAAGTGAGGGCCAGATGACCCTAAGTAGGAGACTCTGTAAGGATTTTGAAATTACACAACTGTGTCCTATTTTTCAAAATCCTTTCAATTTAGTCCTTGAAGAATTTGCATTTTAGTCCTCGCTTCCAAAAACTTTTGCAAATAAGTCACTCTTTTATTTAATCCAAAAATTGATAAAGTCCCTAAATTACCCTCTTTAAATCTGTGTTTTTAAAATTAAAGTCCTGAAAAAGAACAATTGATCCCTTTCGCGGAGAGATCAATTGATCCCTTTCGCGGAGAGATCCTTCCCCTTCTTTCGAGTCATCTATTTTTCCATATTCTAATATTTCATCTTTGGATAAAAAGTAAATAGATCTGAGCAAAATCTAGAAACCCAGGTAAAAGCATTCTATGCCAACAGTGCTATTAACATCCAAAACCAAAAAACATTAAAAACAAACGGAAAAGAAAATCTCTTCACACATTAAATTAGTTTTCACTTAAAACTAATAAAAAAATTGTTTAATATTTCGGAGTACAAAGATGGGTTTGGGAGGAAGTGAGTACTTTAATCGTAGATAGAAACAAAATTTGCTCGCTTGTGTTTTTTTTTTTCTTTTTTTTTATGCGGTGGGATGACAATCTTTGGCCTTTATTAAGATCACTCCATTAAAAGTGTTAAGTTCTTTTATTTTTTTAAACATGAGGTGGCATAATATCAAAGGTGAGACAAGAACGGAGACAAGGAGAAAGGATAAACGATCTCAGTTCACATTAGATAATAATGTTGTTGTTATTATTATATTAATATCGGGAAGGGATCCGAAGAATAACTTAGGCTATGTTTGATGCGAAGAAAAAATGAGAGGAAGAAAAAGTTTTGACCGAAAAAAAGAGGGAAATAAAAATTTGAGTTGTTGGTAAAAGAGGAAAGGGAAACAAAGAGAAAATGAGAGAGAAAAAAATAGTAAGATCCGGTCAAATATTTTTCTCTTAAAGATAGAGAGAAAAGGGGGAAGGAATTTTTTTTTACTAATGTTTTAAAGTAAATTTTCCAAATTAATCTTATACAATATTTTTAAAATTTTAATAAAAAAGACAGAATAGTCATTTTAAAATATCATAATTTTCTTTTTTTTCTACGTACTAAATAATAATGGAGAAAAAATATTTTCCTTATTATTATACATTTTTTTTTCTCTCTTATTTTTTTTCTTCTCTACCAAGTATAATTTTAGATTTACACTATCGGACACTTTAAAATGTCAAACACTGAGCTGTCAATTTTTCAATAAAAGGTGAAATTAATATATTAGATCTTGCACAGAATCTTGTGATTCCATCTTCCAATAAAAAAACGTATACCTTGTGTAATGCAGGTACCATAACATTACTCTAGATGATGATTTCTCTTTTAATAATTATCCTGAGTCTTTATTTTTATTCTAAGTCAAGAGAGCTGGTCTGGATGCTTTGGATTCTTTTTATCACATTGACATGAAATCTTGCATGTGATCCTTACGCCATGAGATGTAGACTATTGAGGGCAATATTCGTACGTCGTAGTAGTCACTAATTGATGGATATCGTGTGCCATTCTAAAATTGTACCTTTTCATATTTCATGTCAAAACGTAATCCTAAAAAGGGTAAGATATATAATATTGGGAATTTATTCTAACGCAATATTAAGGAGGTAAGACTCAATCAAGTGCTAGTATATATTTCTCTATCCCTTCTAGCGGGTTCTTAATTTCTCTTAATAAGCTTATAAGAAATACCGACTTTGTTTCTTAGCTCGTTGGATTAATTTAGAAATATGTCAATTAAGTCAACGTTGTAAATTGGATGGCAGAATATGTAAGACTTGCTATCATTGAGCTCGTGGATAGAGTCAAGGACATCTTTATTCGTGAATATGTACGTTTTTCTCTTTGCTCGTTTGTAAGAGTACTATAGAATACATTTTGTTAGTTACTAAAAAAAAAAAGAATACGTTTTGTTAGTAAAATATGTATGTCTTGAACCACTCAAGCCAACTCTACGGACTATATTTATAATTAGGTTTTACCGGGAGTACATATTCTGTATCATGGTATTGAAATAGATTGTAGTGCCCGAACTCTATTTGAACTGTTTCATTTTGTATTATCGTTATTATTATTATTATTATTTTTGTTGACTATGTGATTGGTCCTGTTTCCGTTCTTTTGAACACTCTTTTTTCTCTCCTTTTATTAATAAATTTTACCATTCTTATGGTTAAAGATGTTAATAGAATAAATTAGCTGAATATTACCCTTTTTCATTATTGATTAAATCTACTACTATATCATTTTTTAAAATAAATTCTTGATTAATTTTTGACGAATTTTCGACGACCTTGACAGATTCTTGACATCAGTGGTAATCTTGACAGATTCTTGATGGATTCCTAACGAATTCTTAATGAATTTTTAACTAATTTTCTCTTAAAAGTGGTAGTAAATTTAGTTAAATATTTGAAAAAAGTGATAATTGTCTACTTAACCCATATTAATATATGTCGATCCAAATTCTGAAGAAAAAATATGGTATTGACTCGGTCTAATCTATATTAGTGTGGGTCCAGACTAACTCGATATATGTAGTAGGGGCCAGGTTGGGCCTTAACAATAAGCACATCAACTCGGCCCACCCGACCCATATTTCTACAAGCCTACATTTAGTCATTTTATATATATTTTTAATTAAAATTTTAAAAACTCTTAATTAAATATTTTCATTTATATTCTTTTAATGTTATGTATTTACTTATTATTGTTTATTTTCAACTTATTCAAATTGTAAAAAAATATAAATAGATTTTAGGCCCACATTTTAGCCCACGTAAGTATATATTTGATATTTTTAAAGCATAGAATAATAATTAAATTTGGCCCATATTCAAATCGTATACGCACAATCCAATTTGGCACAACTCATTTAGGCCCGCATAAAATGCGGGCTAGGCCTATGGGCTGTGCTCGGTCCTTGATAAAAATCCCTCTGAACCTAAGCTTGGTACAAAGCCTGTGTGTGCTTATCAATTGTGGGTCAGGCCGATCTGACTCAGCTCACTTTACATCTCTACTTGGGGTTATAAAATATTAAAGAAGTGGATATAGTGTATTTTAAACCTTATAGAGGCAGAGGAAGTAGTTGGTACCAAAATAGGTAGAATATTTTTATTCTCAATTAATGACTTTTCTCTTTGTTCAGCCTTATATTTAATTAGTCGTTATATCGCACATTGTGAGAGTTTGCATATATTAAGTCTAATTTACAATTAAGTTCAATATATTACAATATTTATTTTTATATTTATTTTGATGAAACGAAATATTGTATAACTATTTGTTCGATGAACTAAATTTAATGTAAGGTATCATTAATATTAAATTAAACATAATATTATGTAAAATATTAAAGAATATATTTATATTTATATTTATTTTGATGAGATATATGTAGCACAACTATTCGTTCAGTGAACTAAATTTAATATAAAGTATCATTAATATTAAATTAAATACAATATTATATAATACATGTATATATTATAATCAATCATAATATAAAAAAAATAATAATAAGACCAATCATAACATGAAAGAATAAGAGTTAAATTAAGAATTTTTTAAATATTTCAAAAATAGAATATTGATCAAAGAAGCTATCATATTTTTTTTGTTTATTTTCTCTCAGCTTCAGGCTTAATATATGTACTAGTCATTATATCACGAGTTGGTATTAATATTCTATATATTAAGTTTAATTTATAGTTAGGTTTAATGTATTATAACATTAAAGAATGTATTTATCTCTATATTTAATATTTTTATGAAATAAATATAGCACAACTATTTATTCGATAAACTAAATTTAATATAAAGTATTATTAATATTAAATTATATATAATATTATATAAATATTGAAAAACATATTTATCTCTATATTTATTTTGATAAAATGAATATATCACAATTATTTGTCCGATAAACTAAATTTAATATAAAGTATCGCTAATCTTAAATTAAATATAATATTATACAATATATAAATATATATATATATATTTCAACCAATTATAGCATAAAAGAATAAGAATAAGACTAATCATATTACGGAAAAATAAGAGTTAAATTAAGAATTTTTCAAAAATTTTAAAAATATAATACTAACTAAAGAAGTTATCGCATTTTTTTTTTCAATTTGTCGATGGTTCAACTTAATGTATATATATATATATAGATACAAATGTTCGGAAATACGAGAACACTAATATTAGGCTAGCTGTGGCTAATAATGTTGTAAGACTTTAGGAGAAATAATACTAGTAATTTTTTAATAAATATGTGCAATCAAACTCAAGACCTAACATTGACATTTTAAAAACCGAGATGAATGACCTCGTCATGGTTGCCATCGTGATCTAGTCCAATTGGACGGAGACCATGATGCGAAATATAAGTTGGGCTCTAGGCTCCAGAAAGTTTCATACTGTTGTTCCTATAGCTTGTTTGGACATCGATTATCGGTATACTCATAGTATTAACAATAATATATTAATTGTCAAGGAAAAATATGTATCTTTAATAATAAATATACTTCTCTTGCTTAAATTATTTTCCTTGTTCTACTACTGATTGTCTTCCCCACTTGAAGCTTGGATCCATCTGGCCTCATAAATATGGCGCAACCACCTGCAAGTTCATGCGTAGAATATAAAGTGGACTTTGTGAATCTTAGCTTCATTTTGGTTTTTCGGTAGAAAGAGGTGATAATATTAAAAGAGCTTAAAGGATTTTCAAAAGTTATTCTACCAGTCTTTCGAAACAGAAGGACAATTGGGGGAGTTTGGAGAATGTTCGTAGAGATTTCACGGTTAATTTTACTGTTGATCCTATGGCTTAGGCTTTATTTCTTGGGGTTTGGTCAGGTGTTGGTATGTGACTTCTTTTCCTTGTCTTGCCGTTAGTACACTATTATAAATTTTTAAAAAATATAGATTCTACTCTGCTTTGTATTAGCTTAATAGGTAGCTGGACTTGCTTTTTTTTGGAAACCGTTACAGATGGTCATAAAAAATTTGAGAAAAAGGCTTCTGTAGCGACGGAAAGATGATGAAACAAAACAGACTAAAGCTGTCTCTCTTTTTTCTTTTTGAAAATAACCCTTTTTTCCAAATGAATAGAGCCTAGCAAAAGAACTGAAGCATCTCAACTAAATTATACTAAAAATTAAATTTTAATCTAAAAGAAAATTGGAAATTATCCGAAAAGAACTAAAGTTTCTTCCTTCTTTACGAGTCTCTTCACTTAAAAGCATCTCATCATAGGCTTGGGTTAGCAGAAGTTGGCCCATTACATTTTGCACCTTACAAATGCCAACAGAGTAACGTAAATATAAAGGTTACTTATTATGGTTGCTGATCGAGTTCAGATCATATAAACAATAATAAAAAAAAAGAATTAGGAATAGAAAAGTCATATTTTATTAGAGTCAGTTGTCTTCTATTCATTTAGGATGTTGTCTCTTAAGGCTATATATATATATGTGGCAGCATATAGAGAGATGTCTACAGCGGAGAGTCGAGAACATAAAGCTCCCGGGGACGTTTTGGAGAGACTTTAAGAGAGAGTAGACACTAGAGAGTCAAGAGAGAACGAGAAAAACTTGAGAGACGGAGCGTTAAGCGAACGAAGATTGGAGATCAACGCTCAATACTTTCAGATTTTATTCCCCTTCTTTGCTTTCTTTTAGTGTAATTTCCCAATGATGTTGAACCTTGTGCTGTTTTTATTAATTTCATTATGAACTAAATCAACTTTCTAAGATTATAATGAGATATTTATATGTAGTTTGAATTACAATTTTTTTTCTTTTTTGATTTTGTAACTTTAATTTATGAATTGTTTAAATTATTTTGTTCTTTATGATTTTTAGAACTTGATCACTACTTAAATTGAATTAGTAATTTATATGAACTTGGAAAAAGAATTTCAAATTTAGCCTCAGATAGAATAACATATGACCACTTAAATTGAATTAGTAATTTGTATGAATTTGAAAAAAGAATTTCAAATTTAGCTTTAGATAGAATAACATATGATCATACTTAGATGAGTTTGATTAGGATAAGAATATACCTACATAATATGTACAATCGTTGAAATATCTTACTCTTAATGAGTTTTTTTTAATCTAATTCGTATATAAATACAGTAAATTAATTAGAGGAGCTATGTCTACATGACTATTGGAAGAAATTTGTAGATACACTAGAGCTCTTAATTGGCAGATTATAGCAATTTTTTCGTAGAAACGATATATTTATTTATCACTATATTACTTGTTCAATATCTGTGCTCGCGTACAAAAATCTATAATAAGCTTTTGGCGTCATTTCCAACTAAATTGTTTTATAATTTCATGGTTAATACTAATATCAATTAGTTTAGATTTAACTCAAACTTTTATCTTTTGTTTGCTAACCTTAGATACTCTTTAGCAATATATGAGACGTACGAGATATTGGGAGCTTTTACTATTAGATTCAGAGATTGAAAGAATGCTAAAGGATATTCAAAGAGTAAAAAATCGACAAACAAATCCTCCTGCATTAATGGGTGACCAAAAAAAGATAAAGCCTCTGCGTGATTATATTGTCCCATTAATTGATGGTATCATTTCAAGCATTCGAAGACCTATCAATAATTATAACAACTTTGAACTGAAATCCATTATTATTTAGATGATCGAGAGCTTAGTCCAATTTGGAGAATTGCATAGTAATGACCTGAACTAACATATCAAGCATAGTATAGCTTATGAGGGTGTAATAAGGTTGCAACTTTTTCCTTTTTCTCTATGGGATAAATCTAAGAGCCAATTGAACTCCTTCCTAGTTAGGTCAACCACTACATAGGATGATTTGGTATAGAATATTTTTGCAAAGTTTTCCCCACTAATAAAGACAACCAAGCTACATAATAATATCACCTCCAACATATAATTTGACAATGAATCATTGTATGAGGCTTGAGAGTATTATGAAGATATGTTGAGAAGATGCCCACATCATGGGATCCCAAAGTAGCCGTTGCTTGATGGAACATTTGAGAATAATAGTTGATGCAGTAGCAAGAGGTACTTTGATAGGGAAATCAACTGAAGAAACGTATAACCTGTTAGAGGAGATGGCTTCAAACAACTACTAGTGGCTATTAGAAAGAATAAATCCAAAGGCGGTTGCTAGCATATATGAATTGAAGACCATATCCTTCTTAGCCACACAAGTTAATGCTTTTTCTAGGAAGCTTGACTCGATAGGAATTCATGCAATACATAGGTATTATATAGTTTGTGAATGTTACGGCGACAACTATATGATCGGCCAATATCGCCTTAATGTTTAATCAACATAGTACATCAAAAATTTTACCTAACAACAGAATGATCCCTACTCTAATTTCTATAACTTAGGTTGGAAAAATCACCTTAATGTTTTATGGAATAATGATAACAACCCCATGCCCATTTCAGCTCGATGTCCTATGCTTTCACCTGGATTTGTACAATAAGCCTTGATACTACAGCATGAGAAAAAGTCATCATTTAAGGATATGTTTATGTAATACATGGACAAGAATGATGCAATTCTTCCAAACTAGGTTGCCATGTTGAGATCGTTTGAGACATGGTTAGGTCAATTAACCAATTCTATTAATAACCATCCTCATGGAATATTGCTAGGAATAGTGAGATGAATACAAAGATAAAAAGTAAAGAGCAATGCAAAATAATCACATTAAAAAATGGTAAAAAATGAAAAGAGATGTTGGGGGGTTTGTTAAGACCAAGGGTGAGATTTATGAAGGTAATTCCTCTATCCAAAAAGACAAGGTGAGGAGAGTTTGAGATAATAGCTCTTACAGAGGAAGATGGTGCTATCCTTCTTAAGAAATTACTCCAGAGCAAAAAGATCCTAGAAATTTTACTATTCCATGCGCAAGTGGAAAACAATTTTTTGTAGGATGAGCATAATAATCGAAAAATCGATGAAACCGAAAAAATAGTCCAAACCGTAATCAAAAGAACCGTAACCAAAAAAATTGAAAACTAAAAATCTGAATTTCCATAAATCGGATACTATTCGATCGGTTTTTATAGTAAACCAAACCAACCGTCCAGTAACTGACCGAACTGAGATTAGCTAATTTATATTTTTTATATTTTTAATATATTACAAATAAAGAGTAAACTAGTAAAGTAAAAAAAAATATCTACTCCTAACACTCCTTCGGCCGCCTCTCGACTCTTTTAGAGTTTTTTTTTCCTCAATCTCTCGTACACATCTCCTCTTGGCACTTGTCCCTCCTCACTCATTCACTCTCCTCCCGAAGTCGTGTCGTCAGCCACCCACCTGCAGCAAGTAGAATTTGATGATCGTGGGTCGTGACCGGTTACTTGCCTCTGCTTGTGGTAAACGCTAAATAGGTCTCAACTCTCTTGAACAAGTTTGTGTATTTTTTGTTTCCTTAAGTAGCTATTTAGTCTACTTTGTGTCTTGTTAACTTCTTGTTCCCTTTCAACTTTGATTTCATTTATTTTTTTTGTTTTATATGATAAAGATAGTTTGTCTTTACCAGCACTCTGCTTGCATGATTTTACATTAAAAGTTTGATTTTTTTTTTTTAATTTTACTAACCTCACTTCTCTTCATCTGTAGCCTCTTCCTTTCCGTTCCTCCATTATTCTCGCATCTCTCTCTGCCATCTATAAGAACTATAAATCATAGGTTTTTTTTTTAATTATTTTTTTAGTTCTTGTGAAGTTTGTCCTTATTCTTGTCAATGTCCATTATGTGTTTCAGGTGTCAGGTAAAATTTTAACGGTTTAGAGATTTTATCTGGTTCAGCATCGTCTTCCACTTGATTCCGAGTATCTACCATTTGATATTAAAGGTATTATTGGTTAAGTTCATCTCTTAACACTATTAAAAATATCTACTATCACGACGTGTGTACGGATGCACCGTGATAACTGATTAACTATCATAGTGCTTATAAACGCCGTGATAGACAGGGGTAATACTACAGCACCTAAGAAGCGCCATGGTATCCTATCTTTAATGGTGCTCTTTGGGCGCCGTTGTATTTAACTTTTACGGCGCCTATAAAACGCCAAAATAAACTTATCACGACGCTTAATATGCGCCGTGATAAAATACCATTGTGACATCCAACTCCTCATATAATTAAGAGAGCCAATAATAAACATGTTCTAATTGCATATTAGGCATCTAGAAGTCATTAATACTAGTTTCAT
>JXTB01000082.1:1019254-1037200 GCA_002914805.1 Parasponia andersonii
CTTAATCTTTGTTTATTTAAACTATATGTAGTCTTTGATGATCATGTTAGTTTGACTTAGAAAACTAATGTATATATATACTTAGTTTATATGGACTATATGAATATGATTATGATCAAGTTATTATGTTAATTTAATATCAGTATATAAATATATATTTATACTCCATTTTATTTCAAATATTTGGTATCTGTAATGAATTTGGATTACATTTATAAAATTCCAGGAGGTAGTATAGACAAATACATTATAAATACCCCCTAGAAATATGTACCACGGCGCTTATAAGGCATCGAAAAAAGTCTTTCGTACGATGTCTACCAAGGCGCCGTGAAATGCATCTTCCACGGTGCTTTCTAAGCACCTTGATATCTAGATACCAAGGTGCTAAAAAGGCGCCATGGAAGATGCCTTTCACGGCACCTCCAAGGTGCCTTGGTAGACATCTTCCATGGCGCCTTATAAGCACCTTGCTAGCCAAGGTCTATTACGGCACCTGCAACCAAGGCGTTTTGTGGGTGCCGTAAAAGGCATTTCAAGGCACTTATAAAGCGCATTGAAAGGACTTTTTTTGTTGTAGTGTGGTGCTTAATCAAAACATAGAAATTGAAGATTCAAAGAGTATATGTGTCGTGCAGTCTAAAATCTATATGTTGGTCAATACTAAAAAGGGAAAGTTAGTGACTAAGTTGGACGCGTTAGGTCGTATGAGAATTAATTTAATCGAAGTACAATCTCCTCTGAATGATCAAGTGCGACCAATATGAAAAGGAAACTAGGTCAAACCTCATCAAACGGATAACCTACAACGAAAGAGAAACAAAGTTTCTCTTTGAAGATCAACTAATCGTTCCATTTAAGTTATTACCCAATTATATTGTTACTCAAATTGTATGTTCTGATTACACACTTATTCGTTTTCATAATTGGGAAATATTGAGCTATTCTCATCTATATAAAGGGAGTTTAATGCTATTGTGAGGGACTTTTACTTTTTCTTTTTACTTATTCTTTCTAGAAAATACTCTGTATTTTAGCTCTTGGAATTCCAACTTTGAGACTTAACAAAACTCTTGTAACTCTCCAGAAAATAGTGAAAAATAGTGAACTTAGGCTAATCTTTTTTGAGACTGAACTACTATAAAATTCTTGTCTCTTTACTTGTTTTGATTTATCAACCTTTTTCACACACAAACTACAACTTGTAATTTCCTAAATTTATTGTTGACAAAACCTCCGTCAACAATATGCTTCTTTAGTTCATTGATTTGATGTTTTTGATATATATTTTTTTTATAGTGGATGTTTCTTTAATTAAGATACTAGGAATTGGGGTCATATTTTATTCGTACGTCGAATTAGATTGGTGGTATATGCTGCAGCTTTGAGATTTTGCTTAGAAAATGGCTACTTTCTTTTACAAGTTGCATTCCCACAACTTACCGTTAATAACCTATTATTTTATTTGCATATATCGTAGTGTTGTGTATCTTATATGATCAAATACTAGAATAATAAATGAAGCATTGAATTGCAATACTTATTACGTTGAACTGCTTATATTGACGTTTTTTTCTTGAACCTTTACTTGTGTGTTCTTTGTAGCAATATGGAAGAGGAAGACATAGAACAGCAAGCAAAGGACTAGCGTGAATGGGCAGAGACTCAACAAGTTAATGTTTAAGGGGAAACTAGAAATAGAAAAGAACAAGGAAAAGATCGATCACAGTAAAGGGCGAGAGTTCGTTTAAAAACATCTAGCTATTGGATCATTTTATTAAGATTGACAATTCATCTTGGGTCGCCTGCAACGATTATGGTTTGGATTATGCTGCTGATACAAATTAAATAGGACTAGCGCATTATGGTTACATGTTGAAAAGAAATGCAAAAAAAGTCCATTTTGTGATTGGGAAGAATAGATGAAGAAGCAACAAATAACGATGAAAGCGTTTACTAAGAATAAGAAGACTACAATTATTGAGAATGAAGTAGCTTCTAGTGGTCAAGTAGTAAAATATAGCCACAAAAAAGTAAGTGGAGAGATTGCTACATATTTCAGTTTCAATGAGCTACCCTTTAGGCATGTGGAGGGAAAAGGAATTCAGCGGCTTATTAAGTATTTCTTTCCAAAATTTGAGTTTCCATCACGATTTTCTATTGTGAGGGTGTCTATCAAATGTTTCTTGATGAGAAAAAAACAGTTAAAGAAGGACTTGGTTACTAATAGAGCATCTCTGACCATTGATTTATATCAATTCAAAATATTTCTTATTTGTGTTCGACTACCCATTGGATTGATAATAATTGGAAATTACAGAAGAGAATAATTAATTTTATTCAAGTTCCTAGCCACAAAGATGAAATGGTGGATAAAGAATTGATCAATTGTTTGAATAACTTGGGCATTTCTAAATTTTTTGCAATGACCGTTGATAAGGTAGCTTTACATAATATTGCATTCGGAAATCACAAGGCATATCTCTTTGAAAAGACTCCTGGTGATATTCCTATGGGTGGTGAAATGCTTCATGTCAGGGGTTGTACTCATATTTTGAACTTAATAGTTGGTGATGGTCTTAAAGAATTAAATGAAGCTATTTCATGCGTTCAAAATGCAGTGAGATATGTGAGGTTATTTTCATCTCGGTTTTAAGGAATCTTGTATGGGCATGAACATTGAGTCAAAGGCCTTATTATGCTTAGATGTGATTACTAGATGGAATTCAATCAATATGATATTAGCAGTAGTATTGAAGTTTAAGAAAGCTTTCAAGAATTTGAAAGGTGATGCAAATTATACTAAGTACTTTGAGGAAGAAAAAATAAATAACAGGAAAATAGATGGGCCAAAAAAATAGAAAATTGGGACAAGGCTGAGGTATTTGTGAAGTTTCTAAAGAAATTTTATGATCTAACTATCTAGTTTAATGGCTCAATATATGTTACATCCAATCTACTTCTTCCACCCATTTTCTCAGTCCATATTGATTTAACAACTTTGACTTCTGGTACAAATGCTTTAATGAAAAAAATGGCAAGAACTAGGAAGGTAAAATATGACAAGTACTAGGGAAGAAGTGCCAAATTTAATATGTTGACATTCATTACGAATATACTTGATCCAAGGTACAAATTAGAGGTTGGGAATTGGGGATTCAAATTTCACTATATTAATACTCCAAAAAAAGCTAAAAAAATGATCTCACATATTACAAATATGTTAGGTAGGTTATATGCAAACTACAGAGAGCAGCTTTCACCTTATTCTCTAAGGTCTTCTCCTTTACCAAGGACTCCAAATGTAAGCACTCATTTTCATTCCTTTGTTTCGAATAAAATAGCAGATTCCTTTCTTTTTGCAAAATTAATTATGAATGATGACGAAGATATAAATGATTTAGAAGATTACTTGACTAATCAGTGTGAGAAACTAAAAGACACTAGTTTTCAATTTTAGAATGGTGGAATAAGAATTCTGTAAAGTATAAGATTTTGTATCATATGGCAAAGGATGTATTAGCAATTCAGTTGTCTATTGTTGCCTCTGAATCAGCATTTTCCACAAGTAGTTGGATACTTGATCTGTTTTGGATTTCATTATTGCGAAAGATGGTAGAAGCTTTAATTTGCACAAAGAATGGGCTAAGTGTTGAGAATGATGAGCCTATTATACCTTAACAGTATATGGATGAGATTGAGGCTTTGGATATATTTGTGCAAGTTGCACCAAGTAATATGTAATGTAATTTGTTTTCCATATTTTATCAATATTTTTATTTTATAAATTTTAGCTCATTGATATTTTTACTTGTATTTTTGTTGTAGCTAATGGATCATATATTTCAAGTATAGACAAGGAGATTATTGAGTAGAAATTATTGGTAGAACTTCGACATTAAAACACTTTTGAATCTTTGACTTGATGTTAAGTGTTTGGACTTCAGTTTTCAAAATTCGTTTGATTGCCCTTGGCTTATTGTTCCTATCTTTAGATTTTGGGATTTATTTTTGGACTTTGTTTGGTAGGTTATGTCAGATTGTTGATATATAATTCTTATATTGGGACCTTTTTTTTAGCAGACTTTGTAGTTAGACTTTAATTTGGATTATGTTTGTTTGTTATTACCAAATAACCAGGCATGCCCTTTGGACTTTATGAGTTTAAACTTTGTGATAGAAAGTCCGATAATTATATGTTTTTTGCGAGAATAATTCAAAGATAATCATTTGAGGCTTGCTATTTGTCTGGTAAAAACAAAAATGGTTTACAGTTTTAAATTAACCAAGCCAAAAATATTTTGGTCGGTTTTTTCACATAGATTTTGAGTTCAGTCGGTTTTTGATTTACACTTTTCTAAACTAAAAACCGAGCGGTCAGTTTAAAGATTGACAAAAACCATCCAAATCGACTAATGATCATCCCTAATTTTTAGGGCGAGCTCTGTATGACTTAGGAGCCAATATAAACTTAATACAACTGGCTATGTTTAAAAGATTGGGTTTGTAGTTGGCAAGCCTAACTATCATTACTCTGCAGCTAGCTAATAGATCTCTTGTATGCCCAAGAGGAATAGTCAAGAATATTCTGGTGAATATAAATAAGTTTATTTTCCCCGTAGATTTTATTATATTAGATATGGAGGAGGATCGAGACATTTCTTTGATTTCGAGGAGACCATTTGTGGCCACATGAATAATACATATGATGTAAGAAAAGGAGAACTAACCGTGAGAGAATAAATACATGATATTCAACGTATTCAAGGAGATAAAGTTTCCTAGTTAGTCTAAAAATTATTTTTGTCTTGACATGATTGATAGAGGAGTTGATAAAGCATTTGCTAGTAGTGCTTTTGGAGAGCCGCTTGAAGAATCATTAGTTAATTCATCCAATGTTCAAACACCAAAAGCCATTGATTATTTAAACTTATTGAATGATGTGCCTCGATTTGATAAGATGAAGCAAAAGTTTGAAGTTTTAGAGTGACCAATATGTAGTAAGAATCATACTAAGCCATATATTGAAGAACATCTATCTTTAGAACTCAAGTCGTTGCCAAGTCATTTGTGCTATGCTTTCCAAGGCTAGTCCTCTACTCTTCCTGTCATAATTTCAACAAATCATAATGATATATAGGAAGAGAAACTGTTAAGAGTGTTGAAGGAATGCAAAAGAGCTTTGAAGTGGTCAATAGCAGATATTAGAGGTATTATTCTATCCTTTTGTATGCATGAAAATTCTGCTAGAAAATAATCACATAGCAACAGTAGAACACCAATGGCATTTAAATCTATCATGAAATAAATAGTTAAGAAAGAGATAGTAAAGTGATTAGATACTGAGATTATTTACCCAATTTTCTAATAGCTAATGGGTCTACCTAATACAATGTGTTCTGAAAAAGCGTGGAATGACTATGGTAGTCAACAGCAAGAACAAGCTTATTCCAACAAGAAAAGTAACTATGAAGTGAATTCTACACTTAACTTTAACCTCCTTTCAAGCTTAAGAATTGCTCATCTTTAAAAACTTTTTATATGATTTATTATTTTTAATGTATATTTTAAGTAAGAAGCCATTGGGCGGATAATGTCGAATTTTGGAGCAAAAAAGAGACTAAATCAAGGCAATTACAAGCAAAGACGGGTAAAACTTCTCAACAAGGGATTATAGAGCGAGCCAACTTGATTTAGATGCAGCAATGCTAGCAAATTAGGAGAAATTGGGTGCTACAATGTCAAATTGGCATCACAGTGGCATTTCCTCACCAGAATGTGGCACTGCAGCCTGGGAACTATGGCACCGCAGTGCCGTTTTGTGGTATCATAGCGCCATCACTCAACACACTAGTGGTACAACAATGTCATAGTCTAGCACTAAGCACCCGTTGTATCATTCTTGCTCGATCGTTTCAACATTATGTCACCAATTTAGCATTGTAGCACCAAAAAGTGTAGAATAGCTTGCTAAATTCTGGGATCTTAATTTGTTGTCTCTAGTATTTAACTTCTATTGAACTCATCTGAAAAAGGACAAAAAATCCTAGCATCCAAGAGGTTCTAGAGATATTCCAAGGAGAAAAAAATACCAAGGAGAGGATTCAAGAAGGAGAAAACCATATTGGAAGCTCTAAAAGAGTTTTTCTTTCCTCTTTCTCTTGTCTTTCTCTTCTATTTTATGCAAATGAATATGCATCATTCTTGTTATATTTGTTTTGATTCATTTTGTATAAACATGAGCTAAAATTGATTTCTAAGAAGACAATTGAAACTTTAATATAATCTAATTATTTTGTTTTCCTCGACTATTCTTGATTTCTATTGTTGAGTTGATTGTTCTATTTTTTGCTTAATACATCTATTTTTTTGGCCATTAAATAGAGTTGTGTTGTGAAACCTATATGAAATTGGGGAGAGGAAATTAGATTTGGACATAAATAGAACATCATATGATCGCCTAATATGGGATGAGTTTACATAGGATAGGAATATACCTATGTGACTTGTGCAACTTTATGTGAGAATTACCAAATTTAATAAATCTAATCAATTTATGTTCAGAGTAACATATTAAATTGTCTAGATATTTTTACTATATTAGAATTCTTGGTTGTCAACTCTAAATTGATGATTGAATTATAAGAAAAACTAATAGTTGGAAGAGTTAGATGGTAGATTACATTTCTAGATTCCTTATTATTGCTTTAAGAACTATTTTTGATTGCTTAATTTCAATTTCTATTCTTGCTTTTTATATTGTTATTTACTTTTTGATTCTGGCATAAAATAATTAATTATTGTCGTTTGGATAAATTAGGAATTAGTTTTAGTTAGTAGTTAGCGATTGTGAATCAATTACTATCCATGAGAATGAGACTCTGTTACTATCTATAATATTTATTGAGACCTATATACTTGTGATTTATGTGTTAGAAATTACCCAATAAGTATTTGGCACCACTGCCAGGGAGTATGGTGATTCATATTGTGTTAATACTAACATTAATTGGTTTAGATTTAATTCAAACTTTATTTGTTTTCTATGAATATTTCAGGTACTAAAAATATAAACTTTGTGTAGGAGATGTGCAAGGAGTCCTAAATTCTTACCTTCAGACCTTGAGGAGCTTGAAAGACAGAGAAATCAGAGGACCAACCCTCAAGCGACCATGGCCAATCAAGACAATGCAAGGCCACTTTGGGACTTTGCTATTCCAGTAATCAATGGGGTCAATTCTAGCATCCAAAGACTAATCATTAATGCTAATAACTTTGAGCTAAAACCAACCATCATTCGGATGGTGTAAGGGACTTGTCAGTTTAGTGGCTTACGTAGTGATGATCTCAGCCAATACATCATGAACTTCTTGGAGATATGTGATACCTTTAAGCACAATGGGGTAAGTGATGATGCCATTCGTTTACATTTATTCTCGTTCTTTTTGAGGGACAAAGTGAAGAGATGGTTAATTGCTATACCTTTGAGATCCATAACCACTTGGGATTTATTAGCTTAGACACTTCTTATTAAGTTCTTCCCTCCAACCAAGACAACTAAGTTGAGGAATGACTTTACTTCATTTCTACAATTTGATAATGAATTCTGATGCGAGGCCTAGGAGTGCTACAAGGAGCTAATGCAAAAATGTCCTCACCATAAAATCCCCAAGTGGCTTCTAGTTTAATTATCTACAATAGTTTGATAGGGCATTTAAGAATCATATTTGATGCAATAGTTGGTGGTGCTTTAATGGGTTAATCATCTATAAAGCACTTGATTTATTAGAAGAGATGGCTGCAAATAACTACCAATAGCCTTCAGAAAGAGTCAATCTAAAGAGAGCAGCTAGCATTAATGAGATAGAAGCTATTTCAACATTGGCTTATATAAGACGTTCTAGTGAAGGTAGATACCATTCCTTATATTATTGGTGAGTACTTCAACAAGTGTGCTTTGTGCGATTTGGAAGCAAGTATAAATTTGATACCACTTTCTATTTTTAAGAGACTTGGGCTAGGAGAATGTAGACAAACTATAGTAACGTTGCAACTAGAGGACCGGTCATTCACATATCCTAGAGGCATTGTATAAGACGTTCTAGTGAAGGTAGATAAATTAATTTCTCTGACTGATTTCATTGTGTTTGATATGGAGGAGGATAGAGAGATTCCACTAATCTTAGGTGGACCATTTCTTGCAGTAAGTAGAGCATTGATAGATGTCTAAAAAAGCGAACTTACTATGAGAGTTGATGATCAAGAGGTAATGTTTAATGTTTTGAAGGCTATGAAACTAAATGATGATCCTAAAGATTCCTATAGAATTGATGTTTGTGATTGCTTAGTGATAAAAACTTTTGAGACTAGCTATGTGAAGGATCCACTTAAAGACATAGCTCTTAATAGGAGCAGTGTGGTGTCAAAAGAAGCTAGGGAATGTTTGCATGCCCTAAATATGTTCTTTCACTTTGATAAAGTGAACGTTCAGTTTGAAGCTCTTGATAGATCAGTGGAAGATAATCCCACCATCAAGCCATCGATAGAGGTCTCACCTATTATTGAAATTAACCCACTGCCCAACCACTTGAATTATGCATTCCTCGGTAATGAATCAACTTTGCCAATTATTATTTTAGCAAACTTAAATGAATTACAAGAAGAAAAACTACTAATAGTATTAGCACAATAAAAAGCTGCTTTAGGATGGATAATTGTAGATATTTGAAGTATTAGCCCTTCCATTTGTATGCATAAAATGTTATTAGAAGATGAATATGAAACCTCTATCGAACATCAATGAAGGCTAAATCCCATTATCAAAGAAGTGGTGAAAAAGGAGATAATCAAATTGTTAGATGCTGGAATCATTTACCCTATTTCGGATAGCTCTTAGATAAGACCAATTCAATGCATTCTAAAGAAATGAGGAATGACGTTGTTTACCAACAAGAATAATGACCTAATTCACAAGAACACTAACAAGGTGGAGAGTGTGCATGGACTACTGAAAGTTGAATAAGTCTACTCAAAAAGGTCATTTTTTGCTACCATTCATTGATCAAATGCTTGATAGATTGGCTGGTCATGACTTCTACTACTTCTTGGATGGCCATAGTAGCTACAACCAAATTACTATTGCTCCAGAGGACCAGGAGTTAACCACGAGCTTTTATGTTTAAAAGGATGCCTTCTAGTTTGTGCAACACTCCCGCTACTTTCAAGAGGTGTCACATAGATAGAGCAATTCCTCAGGATGCCTCCTAACTTCACTCATCATCAAAAGAAGAAATTCTAGCACGATGTAAGGTACTATTTTTGGGATGAACCATTTCTATTTAAGTAATGTGCTGATCATTTTATTAGGCGATGTTTACTAACAGATGAGAGAGAAGACATAATTTTTCCTTATCATGCTTTGGAGTTGTCATGCTTCAGAGTATAGAGATCATTTTAGAGGAGAAAGAGCGGCTGCCAAAGTACTGCAGCCTAGATTCTATTTGCCATCAATGTTCAAGGATGCCCATTTCTTTATTTCAAGGTGCGATAGATATCAACGAACTGGTAATATCTCTAGAAGAAACGTAATGCCCCTCAATACTATCTTGGAGATTGAAATCTTTGACGTATGAGGAATAGACTTCATAGAGCCATTCATTCCTTCTGGCAATCTTTACATTTTAGTGGCAGTAGACTATGTGTCGTCTAGGGTTGAGTAAATGGTAATTTTGAAAATCTGAAATTTTTATTAAATAAAATAGCAATAAAAGTCATAATTTTTTACATAGTTTATAGGTTGCCCCTTTACCACCACATGTATTAAAAAGGGATCAAAAGTGATATTATCTTAGAAACTAAATTGAAAATATCAATGAAAAATTTAAGATATCTAATAATTAAATTATATTAAAAATTAAACTTTGTATTATAGGTAACAAAATTAAAAGATGAAAGTTGTAATGTTCTAAACTTAATAATTATGCAAAAGAAGTAATGCATTTTAATTCCAGAAATGATCTAATTTCATATATTTAAGAATTAAAATTTAAAAATGGATAAGAAAAAAATATTAGCATAAATTTAAATTGAATTGTTGTCTTACATTGCAAAAATATAAAACATATTCCTAAAACTCATTATATACATGAATTTGAAGCAAAATTGAAGTAAATTTGTCTTTTTATGAATTCTAATAAAAATATAAAACATATTTCTGAAACTCATTATGCATATGAATTTGAATCAAAACCGAAGTAAATTTTTCTTTTTTAATTAATTGTAATTAGAATGAAAATGTAGAATTAACTTGTTATTTTAAGTTAGTTTCAATTTGGTCGAAAAATTCATTGGAAAAACAAAAAACTCTCATTGAAGACTCACCTATAGATATATAAATACATATCTAGAAGGCACAATTGAATTAGGATGCACAATAAAACATTAAATCCATTCATAAGGATGGCAATATATTAATCTTATGACAAATTATCTTGAAAATAATAATTTAAAATCAAGTGGCTGAGTGGAGTTTTAAAAAAAAGTGGATATCATTAGTTTTAGTAAATAATATAATGCGGCATTATTTTTTTTAATTAAGTCTATCGGCCAGATGTATAGCATTATTTTACTCTTTTGTAAAATTAGATTCATGAAGAGTAAAGGAAATGAGTAGGACTAACCTGGTCCAAAATGACTGCATTTTTAAAAAATTGGCACGTTTAGAAATGTCAAGGACGTCTGTGAAATCTGTCATGTGCAAAATGACATTTCAATACGATGAGTTTTATCTGTTGCATGACAAAGATTTCTTTTTTTGAAATTAATATCATTTTCTCATGAGGAAATTTGATTTTTATGAGAAAATATAAAAAAAAAAATTTGAAAAAATTATTTATTTAATTGTTTTGGAAAAATTCTAGAATTATTTAGAAAAATACCACTTAAAAATACTTTGAAAAATACCATTTTTTTTACCAATTATTGGATACCTAAGGTAATAAGTTAGGCTACTTAGAGTAATTAGATTAGTTATCTCAAATAACTCGAATTGTTATCTCAGTTAACCTGACTAATTATCTCGAGTACCTTTGAATTCTACCAATTTGGAATATAAAGTTGTACTTTTCTAGATATTTAGTTAAAAGTGGTATAGTTCTATATAAATATTTAAAAATTGATATTTTTCTAAATAAACCTAGAATTTTTTATAAAATTCAACTGAACTAGCATTTTTCAATTTTTTTGACTACGGGCCTAGATATTTGTAACGAGCTCTTTTCTCATGTGAAGAGTAGGACTTGTACAATATTTTTAGAATAAAAATTAGAAAAATATGGTGGGCTATGTTTTTTGCAGATCTGTTACAGTTTTTATTAGAAAAATATCATTTTTAAAAATACTTAGAAAAATGTTATTTTTCAAAACAATAATCGGTAACCAATATTCGAGTACTAGTAACTAGTAACCAAAGTTATTTATAACTGGTAACTAGTAACTAATTTTCAGAAACTGGTAACTAATAGCCATTTTAAAGATGATATTTTTCTAAAAATTTTTAAAAGTGATATTCGTCTAATAAGAATTGTACGAAAATTGGACCAAAAAAAAATACTAACCCCTATATTTTTGTAATTCTTTTTGGTTTTTATATATAAAAGTGTTAGAAACCCTTTTTTTTCATTCTTGTAACCTTAAACTATACGGAAATCAAGAAAAAACAAATGACCCCATATTTTTGTATTTCATTCTACTTCTTATAAGTAAAAGTGTTAAAAACCCTTTTTTTATTCAGGTGACCCTAAGACTTCAGGAAGCTAGCTTAGACCTCTTTTTATTTAAATGCAAGTCCACATATTAACTTGGGTTGTTTCTTGATTACCTGTTCAAGAAAAAATCAAAGGGTTTCTAGCAATTTTAATTCTAAAAATTTTAAAAATTACAAAAATACAGAGTTCAGGCTTTTTTCAAATTTTTATACTGTTTTTATTAGAAAAATATCACTTTTAAAAAAATTTAGAAAAATATCATTTTTAAAATGGATATTGTTTACTAGTTTTTGAAAACTGATTATCGGTTACTGGTTATTAGTTATATACCAGTTATAAATATCTTTGTTTACTATTTACTATTTTTAAAAATAGTATTTTCTAAATAGTTTTTAAAAAATGGTATTTTTCTAATAAAAACTATACCACTCTTAAAAAAAATACAAACCACTGTATTTTTCAAATTTTGTTTCCAAAAATACCATACAATATCTAATTTAAAACAAAAACTTTAAAAAAATTAATTAGAATTAGATTGAAATTTGAAAGTGAAAAAATAATGAGATAATGTATATTTAAAAGTATTGAAAAAAATTTTATGCTTAAGTTTATTTAAAAACTTTTAAGCAAAATAAAAAAAAATTATTTTTACCCTGTTTGGCCTAGCAGGCCTAGATAGGTAAGCCCAACCAGGCTCTACCTCTAGGGCCCGACCCATTTTGATACGTTTAGATGCAACTTTGTTAGATCAAATAAGCATAAAGATCTATTATATGTTTTAGATATAGAATCCAAGTTTGCTGGAAAGATCCTAGGGATTAGTGAATATGATAAGTATTATTACTATGACAGATACTAAAAAACAGATTTATAAGGATGTGTACATGTTTAGAAATAGAGAAGTAAATATTCTTATTTTCTTTCTTTCTTTTTTTTTTAATTAATCACTCGACATGTTATTATCAATGGATATAATCATTATTTAATATTTGTATGATGTTTTCATGAGAAAATATATTTAAAAATATTATCTCAAGATTAGCTAACCTAAGAGGGAAGGGGGGTGAATTGAGTTTTTAAAACTTTTATAAACTTTTCAAGATAAGCAAGTAAAGTATGTAAGTAATGACTATATGAAGTGAAAATAGCTAAATAGTATACATAAACTCAAAGCAAATAAACTAAAGAGATATGGATAGAGAAGTGAAAATGTTATTTTTACGAGGTTTAATAATATGACGGTTTGTTTAAGTCTTGACCAACCCTTACACATGACGAGTGATTTCTTCTTAAGTATACCCACACCTTTACAATAGTCTTGGATCCGAATCTATTATGCCTATCACGAATTTTTTATACTCTGGTGCTAATCTCACCTAAATTACGTTATTTATGAATTTAGTACCAATCTCACTTCACAATTATAATTTGGTTTTTATTGAATCGCTCAACTAGAATCTCTCATTAATGAAGGCATTTGATACAAAGTAAACTTAAAGAGAATATATTTAACTACAAGATATGATCTAATTTGGTTCAAATAATTTTTATAAAAAAATAGATTTGAAATTTTGAATCACAAAAATTGATTAGAATAACTTGAAGATATGATATGAGCAATATAAAAATGTTCAAAAGTTGTTTTAAGTTTTTTATGTCAAGCTTCTTTCGATTCTTTTCAAAATTTTGACTTCTTAATTGATTTTTATAAAATATGGATACTATAGAAATTTATAAATCAATTTACAAATAATGTAATATAGATTTTCAAACTTTAATTGAAGATAAATCAATTTGACAATGTTGGTTTGCAAATTTTTATATTTTTGAAAAATTTGAGCTATCACGATCATTATATGTAAACTTATATTCAAATACAAAAACTAAATATTTAACCTTTGTTAGTCTAAATCTTATATTCTTGATCTTTTTCGTACAACTCTTTTCTATAATCCATCTTGAATGTCTTGTGATCTTTTCAATTTAAATTGTTATACACTCAAGTAGACTATTAGTTCTTAATCAAATATTTGAAACATAAGTACAAGATTGATGATATAAAATATGAGTCTACAAAAAAGGTAAAAATATTATGCTCAGAACTTTAAGCATGACAAGCTTCTTTTGGGGAGAAAATCTACCTTTCACTTTACTTTGTGTTCTAAAGACATGAGGTAAGTAGAAATTCTACTCCAGCATCACAAGAACATATGCATATAATTGTATACATTAAATGTGATATATTGTGACATTGAGTTTTATATATTTGAAAATTTTTTATATTGTTTTCATGATATATATCATGTTTTTACGTATAAAATAATTATTTACAGGTTATGATTTTCATAAAAATCTTATACCGCAAACATTATTCATTTTAAAGTGGTGAATGGTTCTTATTTTGCTGATCTAGTAAGTAAATGTAGTGAAATCCTTTGAGGTTAAGTCTAAGACAGAATATGGCAAATAAGAAGGAGGTCAAATTCCTTGAGGTTAATTCCAAGACAAGGAAAGCCTTAAATAATATTTATTAAGAAGATACCTGCTATGTCACTGAGTTAAGAACTATACCAAGAAGGAGGTCCAAAATATGATTTAAATGTTAAAGTATTATAAGAAGTTTAAGGATACAAAGATTAATAAGTTTTGTGTAAATACTGTTCATAAGCATACACATGGATTTCTATTTGTTGGGTAATTATTCATTTAGTACTTGTGATGCAAATAATCAAAACTAGGAGTATCGTTGGCTGAGTTGCTTTTACTCCAATGTTATTCATCTGCTGGTTTTAGACTAAAAAATATTTTTGAGAACCTTCTATATATTTATCCAACGTATATGTTTATAGTGAACCTGTGGGAGTTAGGAACGATATTAGAACTGTGTTTTATATTGTACATAATGTATATATTTCTGTAGTGTAAAATAGGAGTATCCTAGATGTTTTTTAAAACCAAAAAGAAAAGTTTAAATTTATCCTCTACTTTTTGCTTTTCCAAGATTAACATAAGTTAAGTTAGCACTATTTAGCTTTCATATATATAAATGAGTATATTTATATATATTATAGCTATGGGATGTTAAAATTGTTAAAGCATCTATATCACACAACTCATATATCACACAACTCATATATGAGCATCAAACTAGTAAAATCTTACTCTAATTATACTAAATTAATGACTACTTGCAACCTATAATTATACTAAATTGAAAGTGTTCATACTATACTAAAATAGACCCAATCAAACTAATAAAATGTCTCAAAAACTTCATTCCCCTGATGTGATTTCTATCTTTTCAAACACTCAAAAATTACTAAGTACTTATTTATCCAACCAAATCACTCAACCCTTAAAACTAAGAGGAATTGTCCTTTATCAAATTTATCAGTCATTAATAAGAAATCAAAATACTAACCCAAATCATTCAATTTTAATCTTAAAACTTAACTAAAAATAAAACTTAATTGATTAAGAACTTAATACGTGACGAATAAATTTATTGATAATAATGGTTCTCTTGTTAATCTTCTTCTTCATCTCAACAAAAGTATAGATTCATCTCTTCTATTTTTCAACAGAGCGTGTGTTTAAAACCTAAGTAGAGTATCAAAACGTGCACTAGGGTTTCTTTAATAGACCATTAATACCCAATTACTAAAATGACCCCAAATAAACACCATTAGTTAATGGCTATTTCGTATTTTTCTTTTATCCTTCTTTTCTTTGTTACGTATATAGATATATATTCTCTAATTCTCATTTATCTTGAAGGAGGGGACAATAGAGTAATAGTGTGGTCGTCTTTCACGCGGTTTCTTGCACTTTCGCCACTTGGTGGAACTCTTCGTAGGACCTTTTTAGTTCGTTCCCTTGTTTTGTTTTTTCCCATTGGTTTAATTTGCTCTATTGGGTTTTTATAAAGGAATTATTGGAGGTCTAATCAAATAGGATTACTTGACATGACTATATGACTCACTTTTTGTCAGGGTTATTTTTATTAGGCTTCAAGGCATTGTTCGAGGTCTACTCCAATAAGTCTTGGCAGGACCATGTACGGGTCCCTCCTTGCCAACTTTGCTAGTTTTTATTTTTTTCCTAATTTCAAGCTCGGTCTGCCGTAGCTTTGTATAAAACCTTTTTAACTTGTTAATTGATCTATTAGATTTAGAGTGATATGTATTGCATATAGGTGTCAGTCTAATTGGGATGTGTACGCAGACCTTTGATACTTTTCCTTTATATACTAATCAAAATAAATTAACGAATGCCAAAAGAGACATAAGAGAATATAGGTGTTATGTATTTAAAAGTACGTACGATATATATGCTTAGCCAATTTTTTCTTTTTTAAAATTTTAGTCAGATTAAAAATTTATTTGCACAGTAAATATTAAAATTGACACACATTCAGCTAAGTGCAATTTAATCATCATGATTATAGAAACTATACGCACGGTAGACACGGAAATCGTTTGACAACACAAAAGCTATATATACTTTATTTGCATACATCTCGATTGGAATAATAGCTCCAAGATATATACTAGCAGTTGACAGAGTCTTAGGTCCTTACAATGCAAGTGCAGTATTGCGTTAGAATAAATTCCCAATATCTTACCCTTTTCAGGATTATGTTTTGACATGCATGAAATATAAAAGGGTGCAATTTGAGAGTGACATACGATTTCCATCAATTACTTAGTGGGTACTAGGACGTACGATTATTGTCCTCTAAAGTCTCAATCTCATAGCGAAAGGATCGCACCTACAAGATTTCATGTCAATGTAAGAAACAGATTCCAAAGCATCCAAACCTCTCTTGACGAAGTATAAAATAAAGAGCGGGGATAATTATTAAATGGAAAATTATTATTTTTATACCTCTATTTTGATATTTTGTTCCATTTATATTTTTTATTTTAGTTATTATTAATATTGACTCTTAGATTTTATATTTGTTATAAATTTATACCTGACACTAATTTAGAATAGTTAATTTACCAAGATAATTTAATAAATTTATTATCAGATTAATTTTTATATGGTTTATTTTCAATTTTTTAAACGGTAACTTGGTAAATTAACTGTTCTAAATTAGTATTAAGGTATAAATTTTTAACAGATTTTAAATGTAAAAGTCAATATTAATAATAACTAAAACAGAAAATATAATTTGAACAAAATATCAAAATACAGTTATAAAAAAATGATAATATATCTTATTAAAAAACAAATGATTTTGTGTTGTAGTTGAATTATACTTCTGATGCGTTCCAGATATTAATATAATAATAACAAGGACAGGTTGTCTAATGTGTAGTCTCAGTTTATATAAAAATAAAAACTTTTAGCGGCCCCCCTTTTATCTGAAAACTTCTTCCTCCTATTTAATAAAACTCAAACTTCTCCATAAGTTACTATTCCATCGAAAAGAGAGATCCTAAGTATTGGGAATATAGATTTTTTTTTGTTTAATAATATATAATACATCCATTAGTATGATTTTTTTTTTCCCGAATGCAAAATGGTGAATTTTATTCAAGAAAATCTACGGCTACAGCTGAAGCAATAGACAAAGGACATGAATTAACCGGCCAATACATCTCACTGGCCGGGATTAAGAAACGCAAATTCAGTTAAAACGTGGGCCATTCCATTGCAGGAATGAAAATTGTTGTTATCATATACATACATATACATATAAAATAATTAGATATATAATCATTTCCTCTTATTTAATTACAGAATTTGTATCGGTAATAGTCTTTTTTTTTCAGTGAGTCATGTCTTGGTAATAACTAGAACCCCGCATAGAATAAATATCGTCAAAAACCAAAAAAACTCCAAAGGCTAAATAGTTACTTACACGAGGTCCATCTTATTCTTTATGATATTGGTACATCTGACTTGTATATGACCATATCACTTACTCCCTACACTAAACATTTTTCTTTTTATCTTAAGAACCATTAGATTTAGGAGAAATGGACTTACCTTTACTTAAGGTATTATCCTTTGATTGTCTACCCATTTTCATCAAAAACACTAAGAAGTTTTTGAATAGTAGAGCAAACTCACCATGTCACGACCCAAAACCCGGGCTAGTGGCAAAAGGAGAATTTCACTTGGTGGGAAATTCCTTAATTTATTTGAAAAGTGTCAAAAGTTTTAGTTT
>JXTB01000082.1:1041596-1070373 GCA_002914805.1 Parasponia andersonii
GCGAGAGAGAGAGAGAGAGAGACGAGGGAGAGAGAGAGAGCTCGGGGGAGGGAGGAGAGAGAAGAGAGAGAGAGAGGTGTGAGCTGAGAGGTCCACGTGGCCCCCTTATATTGGGCTGTGCAATTTTTCAAAAATTGCACATAAGTCCCCAAAATTTCAAATCTCTATCAATCTGGTCCCCCAAAATTTGCAATTTAGTCCACCCGAACAAAACTTTTGCAAATTAGTCCCCATAATATTTTATCCGGAAAATTGGTAAAATGCCCAAATTACCCTCGAAAATTCCGGGTTTTTACACACCATCAATGTCTCCTTCTTCACTTATGATCGATTCAGAGACTGAACATTTAAGGGTAATAGTCTTGTCCTTCTTCCTTTGCTTGATATTCATTTCGTATGTTTCTAAAGAACCCATCGGCTACTCAACATTCACAGTATTAAGGTTTTTGCTCTCTTCTATTGCTATGATTTTTGGTTGAAACTTGTTAGACAAAGAACAATCTATTTTTCTAAGCATATCTTAGTATCTGAAAAATGTTGTTCAAGAAAAAAAGACTCATTAGAGATGTCATAAAACATAGTAAAATATTTAAACAAAGTTTCATCTTTTCTCATTTTTAATTCTTTAAATCTAGAGGTTAATATCATCAATTTGATTCTTTTCATATTATAAAAACCTACAAAATGAGTTTGAAGGATACCCCATACTTCTTTGGAAAATTCATAATTTGTAATTATTTTGATTCCATTAAAAATAGCGTGTAGAGCTTTCGAATTGTAATTAGTAATTTTTTATCAAGTAATTTAATAAAGGTCTTCATGCATACTTTCCAATAAAACTAATTGGTGCCATTAAGAAGTGGAGGGCGTGAAATGAACCTACTTTCCAGAAAAAATGACATACCTAAAATAAACAATTATAAATTCACAAGATGATATAAAACAAGATGTTAGTGACCCACTCTGATATAAATTATTAGGACTGTTTCTTTATTCTTACAAAATATAATTAATTATGTAATGTCGTTGTGCAAAAATAAATATAAATAAAAATAATTTATTTAGTTCAACTATCTCTCGATAATTTATGTCCAAAGGACCATGCCCAAAGAATAGATGCATTAGTAAAGAACAACAATGAGTAAAACATTAATTGAATTATACAATTTAGAAGACTTACTCTTTTAAATGTTGCAACATGCATATACTCCTTCACCAATCTATCTAACGAGCGCCCCTCGACTTGTTCTTTCCCTCTGAACTTCATTTAAATTTATTAGAATCGGCCGTCTCTCGAAGAAGTCTCATACTTCTCCTAAAGCACTTTCATGATTAGAAATCCCTTCTAGTCTCATAAAATAAAATATAAAAAGAGTTTAAAAATAATTGCATTAATGATAATTACAAACACACAAGGAACACTTTGGAGTCTATTTAGACTCCTGTTTATAGTAATTGAGGTCTTCCACTTGGCAATTTGTAAGACAACTTTTATTAATCATTATAAATATTGATTGGAAACCAAAAGAATTAGTCAGTGATATCAAAAACGTAATTAAGACTAATTTGAAAAAATAATTACTAATTCTGCCTAGATGTCACAGTATTGACCTGTATAAAACAACCAGATTGTATCATTCTAGAAAAAAATGCTGACCTAATTCCTGGAATAATAAATTTGAATTTCAATCATTTAATGAGCAAATCACTATATTAAAAACGTTCAAACACCACAAGAGTCAAGTAGAAACAAATAAGGAAATGACAACCTTGAAATATTTTAAGAAATAGACTTTTAAGTTTCACACTACAAGATTGCTTCCTTAAAAAGCACACTAGCTATTAAAGAGCGATGAGGTAAAATATATTTCAAATTATTAACCCCAAAAATTAACATCAGATTTGAAAAATTTGTGATTAATTCCCACAATCAATCGTAGTCAAACCTCATTAATCATTCCTAAAAGAGAAAGAAATATTGAAGAATTAACTTACCTCTAAGACAAGTATTAGTTATCAATGTTTTTCATGAAAATACAATTAATTAAACAAATATTCAATCACGTGATAGTCGTAAATTCTATCAAACACGTTAAAGATGACATGTCAAATATTTCAGAATTATTTCAGTTGATGTTGCATTATCTAAATGACCATATATTTTGCCTTTTAAATACTGTACCTCTTGCATATTATTATTTATAAATATAAATACATTTTTTATTTGGTTGGCCATTAAAAGAGATTGGTCACTTGCTTTATATGACAAATTTTACATGTAGAGTATTAGTACACGTATGAAAATCATCATACAACAATTGTATGAAAATTTCACGGTTAAAATATATTAATTATCAACAAGTCATAGAAAAATATTAACTGTTGAGTATTGTACTTTTCATACTTCATCAAAAATATCCATATGACTTAATAATTTGTAGAAAACCTTGATTGGTAGTATTATTGGCAGCTTGTGCAGGTAAAAGTATCGGATAAAAGTGATTCAAGACGATGTTATAGTTTCTGGATGTCAATACAAATTGATAAGAACATATTCTTTTTAGCATTATTATTGGACAAACATGATCTATCTTGTCCCACCTCTCTACGCGTCCTTCCATGGGGATTCTCTCTCATTAGAGATCCTGTTCCAATATCAAAGCATCAAACCTTTGTAGATCATTGGATTAGAAGGATCGTAAGGCCAATATATCATGGTTTTCCCTCATTGATACCAAGAGAATATATAACAGAGATATGAATCCAACAAGTCAACTCTCTAGCCCTATAAATAGAGATGTCTAGAGTTTGATAGGTAGAGATGAACTAAAGAGCACAAAGTTCAATATAAAGAGGCCAATCAATTAGATTAAGGAATGATTAAGTTTCAGTTTTCTTGCATGAAGGGAATAGAGAGTGGGATTTGAGCCAAGAATGACTTGCCGATGTTTCTCGGCCTTTTAGAGGTACCATATCATGTGCGTGTGCACTATCACGACTGTCCGAACATCCGGTAAGTCAGACTTGGCTCACTTTGGCTTTCTATCTTCACATGTGAGATCTGAGACACACCTGCATATATATATATATATATAGAGAGAGAGTAATATATAATGGTTACGTACCAGAGTCGTATTTGGGTTGAGTATCAAATAATGCTATCAAATTTATCAATTTTTAGACGTCCTCTATTTTCTACCTTCTTAGTTGTGTTAGTTATTGTAATCCTTAAGTAATGAATGTCAATGTGCACTCCTTATATTCTTTGTTTTTTTACTTAACAGCATAACTCATCGGTAGGATTCTTTTATCAAGTAAGGGCCGCTTGTTTGAGTTCTTTGATTGTTTTTGTGAATCGTTTGTATTTGTTTCTTCCTATTTTCTTCACCCTTGAGTGCCAACCTAGTCAAAATGCTTGTGTGTTGTCTTCATACTTTTTCTCCTAGTTTGGGACTATTCATTCCTTTAAAACGACAAAAATTAGTATATATGACAGGACCCAATTACACTAAAGAAAAATTTCATAGGAGAAAAGATAAAATTAGTATATTATATTAGTTAGTGTGAATATTTTTATATAATTATTAAAGGAGAGCAGTTTTCTTTTTTTGAATACCATTCTACTGTACGTAATAATTATGGCACCATGCTGGCTGGTTGAAGATTCGCACGAAAACAGCATTTCACTACCATTGTTTTCGGCGCAGAACAAGCTTCCACTTAATATTTTTGTTTACTAAAAATGATTGGCTCTTCAAATATTTTGTAGTTTCTTAATTTTTCATACAAGAAGAGATTGGAGGGTTTTTCTGAGGATTCTAATAACAATTTTACAATGATGATTTTGTTTTTATTAATTTAACCTATATAAGATTAACTCCAAGTATAACGTTATTTTGTTAATAAATGAGACCAAATTAGGGGAAGACAATAAGGAAAATAGCCACATTTAAACTATGTTGGCACCTGATTGAATCTTATAACGCACACACCCCAAGCACAGCCGCTATATTATTAATAAAAAAAAAATGAATACAAAATTGTCAATATATAACAGCTGAAAAGAATCAAAGCAACAAAGGGTTGAAATAGAGTCGTAGTTTTTTATTATTTATTTGTTTTTTTGTTTCTCTTTGGATGAATGATATATAGTGCAGCACATGAGAAGAGAAAGGGAGTCATAGTCACATCCTAACTATATTGACACTTAACTAGACTCCCAAAAAGCCTACATTCAAATCAACATGATAAGTCGGTAAAAGAGCGTTTAACAACCATATGCACCCAGAAGAAATATATCTCCAAGTATAATTAGAATTACTTAAAACATGTATAAAATAATTAATTAAAAAATGTTTGCTCATGGAATTCTGTCCATGATTTTTATTGAACCATCTTTCGACACTGAAAATTAGGGAAGTTGTTGGACGATGAGAAGTGGTGACGACTCTTCAGGCCCAGAAAGGGGTTGCCAACGACGGAGCTAGCTTGGAAGATATAGAGATAAATCTTGAGAGAGATAGAGAAAGATAGATCCGCCATCGATCAGGGACGTTGCTGGTCGATGAGATGTGGGGAAGGACACAGTAAGTGAGAAGCAAGCTTCTGCGGGGACAGAAGGAGTCGTCGACAGGGAGAGAGAGCTCCTCTGGGCGCCAGCTGAAGGGGTTGTCAACAAAGAGACAGAATGTCTTCGTTTTATTTTCCCCTCAAACCAACCTACGTTTAGTACACATGCGAAACTCTTTTACCAATATCGTGGTCATGAACAATTTGAGGCCAATTGCACCATTTTTTTTTTCGGGGACCAGCTAGTTGCCCAGCAAACATATATATGTCAGACACAATGTTCCTAATAACCGAATTAAGATTTCAAAAGTAATTATACACTTACTAATTAATTTCTAATATTAGGAAGACATCACATGATTAAAAAAATGACTGGACGGATATTGAGACAAAAAAATGAAACAATAGATGAGTTCATTGTACTAAACTTTTAAGTTGTTACATTTCAAGGAAATAAAAAGCAAACACAATTGTGATCCGGTCATCATATATTTCGATCGATTCTATATAAATATATATATTTATATAATTAATTCTCTCTCTCTCACTCTATATATATGGCAATATAATAAGTATTTTTTTATCTAAATATTATTTTGACTTTATTATAAAAAATAGGAGATAAAAATAGCGTTAATGATACACACCTTTTTATATACCTTATTATCATTATTAGATCACTATTAGATGATAATTCAATAGTTAAAAAAAATACATACTAAATTGGTAACTTATATATATAAATATATATATATATATAGACTCTTGATGTCGTGTATCATTCGGCATAGCAAACCGATTAATATGTTGAAAATAAACTTGTTTAAGCCCATAAGAAGTATTTTAGGCTCATCAATATGAGGCTCAATAAATTGGAGTTAACCCAAGTACAAAGCTCGTAAAAGAAAAAGTCCAAGTCTAAATTGAAGAAGTCTTCTACCTAAAATATTCTAGTGTTAGATAGACATTAGTTTTTTGCATGTGAATTATTTGATTACTTAGATTATTATTAGAAGTGTATAGAAGAAAATATGTGTGGCTTAAGGATTTTTGTAACTATTTATTTGCGTGGTTTTCATTGTTTTTGATATATATAAATACCCCTCTCCATATGACTTCTAAGCTTCAAGTAAGAAGCAAAGCTTCTAAGAATGAAGAGAAGAGAGAAAAAAGTATAACTTCTAGTGAGTGTGTGAGCTTGAAGAGTGAAATTAAAAATTTTCTCTTGTAAAAATATTTGAGTGAATAATAAAGTTTGTTTTGCTTTTCAACAAAGAGGTATCAGAGTGAGGTTGTGAGTTCTCATGAAATTCTAAGTGTACTCTGTGATTGCAGTTTTGACTAATTTTCCACATCAGAAAAGAATTCTTGAGATTGATAATATTATCTATTTATTCCAAACATATTACTATTACATATCAAATCGAAGAGCCTGACAAGACGAAAATGCTACCGTAAAAATCAGCCCAATCGAAGTCCGAATGACTCTGAACGAGTTGTCGGAAGTTTACTGTCATAACTAAATCAATTCACCGCGTTAAGCCGAGTCAAAGCCATTTGACTAAGCCGTCATAGCCATTGACCGAGCTATTAGAGTCGTTGACCAAGCCATCAGAGCCATCGTATCGCACCGTTGACTATGCCGTTGGAGTCGTTAACTGTGCCATTCACCGATTGTTGGTCAGCGTTGACCATTGACCGAGTATTGACTTTGACCGTTGACTTTAACCAGTTGATATAAAAGTCAATTTTAAGGTTTTTCGACGTTCCAGATCAATCCGTGCAGTTGAAATTTTCAAAAGCTTACTCTGTTAAGAGTTACGGCTACCAGCAGTTTAGCATCTCTTCAAGTTCCACCACTTCAAGGTAACAAATTTGATAATTGGACGGTCAAAATGAAAGTCCTCCTTAGAGCACATGATGTTTGGGAAATAGTGGAGAAAGACTACAAAGAGCCAAGAGATGACACAATATTATCCTCAACATAGAAGAATAGTTTAAAAGATTCAAGAAAGAGAGACAAAAAAACTCTCTTCCTCATCTACCAGTCCTTAGATGACGACGGGTTTGAGAAAATCTTAAGTGCAATCTCTGCTAAGAAAGCATAGAAGAAATTTCAAATTTCATATAAGGGAGAAGAAAAGGTTAAAAAGGTCCGTCTTCAAAATCTAAGAGGAGAGTTTAATTTACTACACATGATGGAGACTGAGTCAGTTTCTAACTACTTTTCAAGAGTTTTAGCCATTTCGAATCAAATGAAATGAAATGGTGAGAAACTTGAAAATGTTATGACCATAGAAAAGATTCTTCGACCGTTAGGCCTAAAGTTCGAGAATATTGTTATGTTAGAACAACTCTTGGGTTCTTTACAATCTCATGAGGAAAAAAAAAAGAAGAAGCCAAATTTTAAGGAGTAACTTCTCAAGACAGAACTTACAGATAAAGAAGATAGCCAATGTAGCGATTAACGTGTTCGTAGTAGAGGACAAGCCCTAGGACAAAGACATGGTACAAGTCGATGTCGTGGACAATGTTGGAATTTCAACAACCACAATTATCATATCAGCAATTTCGAAAGAGGAGAAAGCTCTGTAAGAGGTCGTGGTAGAGGTCGAATGAACTCAAGGCCTGAGAAGTCTCAAGTTGAATGTTTCAATTGTCATAAGTTTGGCCATTATACTAGAGAGTGTAGCGCACCTAATAGCAGAATTGAAGAGAAAATCAATTATGTTGAAGAGAAAAGGAAAGAAAATGGCACCGTGCTACTAGCATATAACGACAAAAACGGAGGACAAGACAACACATGGTATCTTGACATCGGTGTTAGCAATCATATGTGTGGGCATCGATCAATATTTATAGAGCATGATAAATCAATAAGTGGGAGTGTTTTTTTCGGGGATGATTCAAAAGTAGCTATAAAAGGAAAAGGTAAAATTCTTATCCACTTGAAAAATGGACGGCATCAATTTATTTCAAATGTTTATTATGTACTTACAATGAAAACAAACATCTTTAGTTTGGGACAACTCTTAGAGAAAGGCTATGATATTCACTTGAAAGATTATACTCTTTCTATAAGAGATAGCAACATGAACTTGATTTTCAAGGTGTCTATATCAAGAAATAGAATGTTCTTAATGAACATCTAAAATGATATGGCAAAATGTCTGAAAGCATGTTACAAGGTTTCATCATACATATGGCATTTGAGATTCGGGCATCTCAACTTTGCAGGACTAGAGCTACTATCCAAGAAAGAAATGGTGAGAGGCTTGCCATACATCAGTCATCCTAATCAGCTTTATGAAGGATGCTTACTTGAAAAGCGATTCAGGAAAAGTTTTCGAAAAGAGTCGAATTCAAGAGCCCAGAAGCCACTAGAGCTTGTCCATACAAATGTGTGCAGTCCTATCAAACCAGGTTCTTTCGACAAAAGCAATTACTTCTTGCTCTTTATTGATGATTTCTTAAGAAAGACTCAGGTTTATTTCTTGAAGCAAAAATCACAAGTCTTTGAAGCTTTCAAGAAGTTCAAGGCTACTGTAGAGAAGGAAAGCGGTCTTCAGATTAAAGTAATGAGATCAGATAGAGGAGGAGAATTCACTTCAAAAGAGTTCTAAGAATTCTGCGAAGCAAATAGAATTCGACGACCTTTAACTGTTCCAAGATCCCCTCAACAGAATGGTGTGATAGAAAAGAAGAATCAAACCATCTTCAACATAGTTCAAAGTATGCTGAAAAGTAAGAGATTACCCAAAGAGTTCTGGACAGAAGCTGTTGCATATACAGTTTACTTGTCCAATTGATCTCCAACAAGAAGTGTATTGGGAAAGATACCATAATAAGCATAAAGCAGAAGGAAGCCTGAGATCTCCTACTAGAGAGTCTTTGGAAGCATAGCCCATGTGCATGTGCCAGACAAACATAGGATTAAGCTTGATGATAAAAGCGAGAAGTTCATTTTCATTGGCTACGACACCAACTCCAAAGGTTATAAGTTATACAATCCTAACAATGGAAAAATAATCATTAATCGAGATGTAATATTAGATGAAGAAGGTGAATAAGACTTTGGTTCTCAAACAAATGACTACAAATTCTTTCCACAATTTGTAGATATAAAAACACCAGTAGAACAAGCAAGAGAAGCCCATCAGATGGCTCTTATTTTGCGTATTTGCTGATTGTGAACCGGTAAACTTTCAAGAGACTGTATAAGATGAAAAATAGAGGAATGCGATAGATGAAGAAGTCAAACCAATAGAGAAGAATAACACTTGGGAACTATCCATTCTTCCTAAAAGTCATAAGCTATCAGTATAAAATGGGTGTACAAGGTGAAGAAGAATGCCAACAGAAAGGTAGAAAGATACAAAGCAAGGTTAGTCGCAAAAGGCTATAGTCAAAGAGCCGGTATTGACTACGACGAGGTATTCGCTCCTGTTGCATGATAAGAAACTATAAGACTAATTATTTCTCTTACTGCTAAGAACAAATGGAAGATTCATCAGATGGATGTAAAGTCTGCATTTCTGAATGAAGTTCTTAAAGAAGAAGCCTATATCGAACAACCATTGGGTTATGAGATGAAAAGGCACAAAGCTAAGGTTTGAAGCTGAAGAAGGTTCTTTAAGATCTAAAGCAAGTACCAAGAGCATGGAACAGTCGAATTGACAAATATTTCCAAGAGAATAGATTCATTAAGTGCCATTCTGAACATGCTTTCTATGTTAAGACTAAAGATGGAGATATTTTGGTCATAGGCTTGTACGTGGATGATCTCATATTCACTAGAAGTAATCTAAGGATGTTTGACAAATTCAAGGGAGTAATGACATATGAGTTTGAAATAAGAAATATCAGACTTATGGCATACTACCTCGGTATAGAAGTCAAGCAAAAGAAAGAAGGCATCTTTATCTGTCAAGAAAGCTATACAGAGGAGATCCTAAAGAAGTTCAATATGGATGATTGCAAGTCGATAAGTACACCAATAGAGTGCGGAATAAAATTATTCAATGAAGATGAAACAGAAAAGATGGATCCAACACTCTTTAAGAGCTTTGTTGTATGCCTTCGGTACTTGATATGTACAAGGCCCGACATTCTCTATGCAACTGGACTAGTGAGTTGTTACATAGAAACTCCAACAATTACTGACTTCAAAGCTGCATAGAGAATTCTCTGTTACCTAAAAGATACGATGAATCTTGGCTTGTTCTATTCAGTTTCTAATGATTACAAATTCATTGGTTACAGTAATAGTGATTGGGTCGGAGATACTGATGATCGAAAAAGCACAACTAGTTTCGTGTTTTTAATGGGAGAAACCGCATTTATTTGGGTATCCAAGAAACAACTGATTGTCACCCTTTCAACATGCGAAGCTGAGTACGTAGCTGCTGTATCATGTGTTAGTGAAGTAATCTAGCTAAGAAGGTTGTTGAAAGAGATAAACATACCTCAAAAGAAGCCAACAGAGATTTGTATCGACAATAGGTCAGCAATAGCTTTAGTTAAAAATCTAGTCTTTCATGACTGAAGCAAGTATATCGACACTCGGTATCATTATATAAGAGAATATATTGCAAACAAAGAAGTACAGTTGGTATATGTGAGATCCCATAATTAGATTGCTGATATTTTCACCAAGCCACTCAAGTTTGAAAACTTTGCAAGATTAAGAAACTTGCTTGGTATTATAAAACAAGTTTCAGGGGGTGTTAAAAATAAACTTGTTTAAGCCCATAAGAACATGAGGTCCAATAAATTAGAGTTAGCCCAAGTGCAGAGCTCATAAAAGAAAAAGTTTAAGTCTAAATTGAAGAAGCCTTCCACCTAAAATCTTCTAGTGTTAGTTAGATATTAGATTTTTGCATGTGAATTTCTTGATTACTTAGATTACTATTAGAAGTGTGTAGAAGAAAATATGTGTGGCTTAAGAATTTTTATAATTGTTTATTTATATGGTTCTTATTATTTCTCATGTAGTATAAATACCCCTCCCTATTTGAGTTTTAAACATCAAGTAAGAAGTAAAGTTTCTAAGAATGAAAAGAAGAAAAAAAGAAACATAACTTTTAGTGAATGAATGAACTTGAATAGTGAAATTGAGAACTTTTTTTTATAAAAATATTTAAGTAAATAATAAAATTTATTTTATTTTCCTACATAATGTTTGGAAATATAAATTTACTATCCATTTTATAATACTTGCAATACAATGGATGTCCCTTCGTAGACTTGTGACAGGAAATAAATTGGAATGATGGTACAAATTACCAACATTAAAGATAAAAGTTCTTTAATATTGATGTAACCCTGTCAGTGTATTGATTAACGCACGAAATCCGATAACAATTGCATTTAAGTAAACTACTGACCAATCCATAAAAAACATTGCACGTCACCAAAATCATCACCAACTCAAAAGCAATTAGCAATTTTGGGAGATTTCCACTGTTTTCATAAATGTAAGGACCTAATTTGCGAATTTTATTTTCAATGACCCAATTGCTAAACGACACATAGTTTAGGGGAAATCGTGCCATTAACCTTCTTAATTATTTTCTTAATCAATAATCATTTGATATTTAGGTGGAACAAATCAAGGCCGGCTCAACCTATTTTGGGGCCTAAGCAACAAGCAAATTTTTAAAGGAGCTATCTAAAATGGATTTTTTTAGAGAAAAAATTACGTTGAAGAGGAGAAACTATTCTTATATTATCAGAAAAACAATAAAACAAACCATTGCACCTAATAAAGAAATCAAATACACAAAATAAGACCAATAACTAATGTAAAATTCAAAATGTATAGAAAGAAAAAAATATATAAAAATAACAAAAAATATTTAAATTTTGACGTATAAAAAAGGATAATATAGGATATTTTGGGATCTTCTTATTACTGGGGCCTTATGCAATTGCTTAATTGGCCTAAAGGGGGAGACGGCGCTGGAACTAATCCTTATCCAACCGAAGCTAGAGGAGAACAAAATAATTTTTTGTTGAGCAAGACAGGAAAGAGAGGACATCCAAATCTACAGGAACGTACCAACAAGAGGTTGGTGCTTTACTGCTGGACAATAACGAGCCCAACTTCCAAATTTGTTAGTAATCCAAAACTAAGTTTAAACAAAACAGAAGCTTAAAAAAATGAAAGCTATACAATAGGCAATCGCAGGGAAAGATCCATCCCAAAATTACCTTGTTAAAACCCTAGTGGAGCAAAACCTATAGGGAAAAAGCTCTAACATAAAAAAAAAAAAAAAAGAAAACGTAAAAAATATGGGCAAACTATAACAACCTGATTTTTAAAACCGATATCTACGTATATTCTTAAATTAATTTATTATTTTAAAAGTCAAAAACTTGGATTATGAAATTCATGATAATTTTATTTGTATTTACATAATTCTCTCAAGATGGTTGTTGTGCGGTCTAAAATCTATATGTTGGTTAATGCCAAAAAAAGAAAGTTAGCGACCAAGTGGACGTGTAGATCACATGAGAATTTTCTTGATCAAAGAGTGACCTCCTCTGAATGAGATAAGTGCGACCTCTTCCGATTAAGTTAAGTGCAACCAGTATGAAAAAGAAACTGGATCAAGTTTCATCAAGCGGGTAATCTACAAAGAAAGGGAATCAAAAGTTTCTAATTAAAAGATCGACCAATTATTTCATTTAAGTTATTACCTAGTTATATTGTTACTCAAATTGTATTTTCTGATTACACACTTACCCATTTTTACAATTGAGAAATATTGAACTACCCTTACCTATATAAGGGGAAGTTCAATGCTGCCATGGGGGATTTTTTTTCTTTAGAGAACTTGGAGACTACTTTCTAAATATACTCTCTCTATACTCTCGATTCTCATTTTGAAACTTAACGTAACTCTTGTAATTCTCCAAAAAATAGTGAAAAACAATGGATGTAGGCTCATCTTTTTTGAGGCTGAACCTCTATAAATTCTCATCTCTTTACTTCCTTTGATTTATTTAACCCTTTTCACACACAAGCCATATTTTGTAATTTCCTAAATTCATTGTTAACAAAACCTCTATCAACAGTTGGCACTACAAGGAGGGCTATTATAGTAAAAAAGTTTGTCAATTCTGCTTCTTTCAATAATGGCAAACATCAGAAACGCTACTAAAAACACCGGAACTAGCCAAAACCAACCCCAAAGCACTGCTGTTGCACAGGTAGATCCTGCTCAGGATCAGCCTGCCGTGACCGCACAAGAAAATATTGTCCAGAGATAGGATCACATGGAGGAGGCACTGGTGAACCTTCAGCAAATTACTAGTCAGATTAATGACTCTCTACGATAGCTTACTGAGGGACAGATAGTAAGTCTACCACAGCATGAACATCCCAAAGAACATCCTGCTCAATAACCTGAGAGAGGAATTTAGATCCTAGAGACAGGGAACTGCGACAAATATAAAGCTCGACAGGAGCGTCATGGAGATTGTACCTCTAAGGGAAAAGGCAAGGTCGCAGAATCGCCTCTGGAATCTGGTACTGAAAGTTCGAGCACTGATCGTGATCGTAGATAACTTTCTCGGAGAGCAACCATTAATCGTGATTATCTAAACGAGTAAAAATGTCAATCGAGGAGCGTCTTTGAAAGGATTAGTAGGGAGTCTCGATAGAATCCTATAGACCTAAGACAATATCTAGAACAACGACGTAGTTAGTAGCGATCCATATCGCACCATAATGACCGAAGTCGATCTCGTCGCACTATTTCATTAGAATCCCTACAAAGGACACAGCAGACACTGCCTGACCTACCCACCTTGTATCGTGATAATGACCAAAGGCCACTCCTACCATCAGTAAGAGAGAATGTTCTCCTTCTGAAAGTCAATGTTCATAATTTAAGGATCGCGTTAGATACACTTACTGGATAGGACGATGAGCTCGCTGATGGGTATCGTCAATCGCCATTCAATGAGGAGGTTCTAGCTACTACCTTACCTACAGGGTTCAAACTTCTCACCATAAACACTTTTGATGGGAAAAATGATTTGCAGGACCATATGGATCACTTCAATATCCTGATGGAACTTCATCGTGTTGATGATCTTGCACGCTCCAGATGCTTTGCTATAAGAAGTGGTTCTGAGGACTCAAGTCTAGTTCAATCTTGTCCTGGCAATAGCTTCAGACTGCGTTCTTAAGGTAATTATAGGCCGCAAAGAATTTTACTATTCCACTAGTCAGTCTGTCTACTATTTGGCAAGGTCTGAAGAAAACTCTAGGATCTTACCTAAATCACTTTACCTCAGAGTTAGCGAAGGTCAACAATCCACCTGAAGGAGGAGTTTTAACTCTAATGTTAGCTAGGGTACGACCAGAGACTAAACTCTGGAAAAAATTACTTGAGCGAGAATGCAGAACCTTTGAAGACTTCAATCGAAGAGTTGGTTGACATCTAAGGGTAGAATCTTCACGTGAGAATCTTCATAAGACTACAAAGGGAGGAGGAAAAGATGCTGCAAAAGATACGACCATGAACAACAATAATAATAACAAGAAGTCGAATAAAAGGAGTAATGAACAATCGACTGAGAAGCAGCCTAAACAGAAAAGGCAGGAGATTCTAAGAGCTCCCATGAGGCTCAACAACTATACTGAACTAAACGCACCCATAAATCATATCTATGCAGTCACAAACCAGTAGGAGCGGTATTGTCAATCAGAACCGATAAAAAAAGATAGAGCGAGGCGCAACCCCAACAAGTTATGCTAGTATCATAATGACATTGGACACGATACCAATAACTACTTTGCCTTAAAAGATGAAATTGAAAGATTAATTAAAGAAGGATGGCTGCGGCAGTACATTAAACAGAATAATGAAAGGCGAGAAGAAAACCAACAACAACCTTCCGAAATTCAATGTGAGGTACAAATTAGTTTTGGAGGACTGCATGTTAGTGGAGATTCGAAGAGGGCGCAAGATAGGTACGCACGAGAAGCACGACAGCAACCATTAACCAATGTCATGCATCTTGAGCAGCAATCACGAAAGCTTTAAGGGGTACCGGATATGGATATTACCTTCATGGAGCAGGAAACCAGGGAGGTTCATTACCCGTACATTGATGCGTTGGTCATAAAGATCAACTGTGGAAGCACGCAGTTATGGCGAGTATTGGTCGATAATGGAAGCGCCATTGACATCTTGTACTGTGACACCTTCAAGAAGATGGAGTTGAATGAAAGCAACCTCAAACCTCCTGTCACTCCACTTTACGGATTTACTACAACATAATGCCTAGGGGCATGATTGAGTTAATGGTCAACGTTGGAACTTATCCTAGGGTTTCAATGGTAATGACCCAATTCTTAGTTGTGGATTATCCCTCTGCATTTAATGTTGTACCAGGAAGACCAACACTGAGAGAACTTCGAGCAGTTTTTTCAATCTACCACCTCGCTATGAAGTTCCCAACTCAACATGGAGTAGGCGAAGTGTGGGGCAACCAATATGATGCAAGGACTTGTTATAATAATTCAATAAAGCTTGCAAAAAAAGATGTGACACCTCGCACAATGATGGTCCAGCTGCAAGGTAAAGCATCAAGGGAAGCGTCAAGAGAATCATCAAGCAAAACGTCAATAGAAGACCTTGACCCTCGAGAAGTTGATGGAGAGGTCAAGACTTGACCTATCGAAGACTTGGAAGATTTGTGATTGATAGATCTTTGAAGGATCTAAAAATCGAAGAAAAGCTTCAAGAACCCTTGTGAGCTTTATTGATTGCTTTTCTGAAATTAAACTTGGATATCTTCGCATGACAATATTCAAATATGGTGGGGATTGATCCAAATATCATTTGTCATTGCCTCAACATAATGGCAAAAAAGAAGAGCCATGAATCCAGAACGTTACGTCGTATTGAAAGAAGAGGTAGAGAAGTTGCTCGAAATTAGATTCATAAGGGAATCTTTCTGTCTAAACTGGCTTGCAATCCCGGTTTTAGTAAAGAAACCCAACGGGAAGTGGAGAACTTGTATCGATTTCACTGACCTCAACAAAGCATGCCTGAAAGATAGTTTTCCCCTTCCGAGAATCGACCAACTTATAGATGCAACGCTGGGGCATGAACTCTTAAGCTTTATGGACGCATAATCTGGATACAATCAAATCCACATGTGCGAGCTAGATAAGTAGCATACCTCATTCATTACTGACCGAGGATTGTACTGTTATAAGAAGATGCCCTTTGGACTCTTTAACGCAGGAGCGACTTATCAGCGTCTTGTCAATATGATGTTTGCAAAACAAATTGGCAGAAGTGCGCATTCGGAGTAGGATTTGGAAAGTTCCTGGGGTTCATGGTCAATCAGCGAGAAATTAAGGCTAACCCTCAGAAGATACAAGTACTAATCGATATGCGATCCCCTCACAAACCCAAAGATGTGCAGAGCTTGTCGGGAAGAGTGGCTGTATTGAGTCGATTTGTATCAAGGTCAATGGATAAGTGCCAGCCATTCTTTGAAATACTGAAGATTTCGAAGAGGTTCGAGTGGACGGAAGAATGCGAGCAGGCGTTTCAAGAATTAAAAGCACACTTAGGTTCTCCTCCACTCTTGTCGAAGCCAAACCCGAGGGAAGAATTATACTTGTATCTCTCTGTTTCCAAATATGCGACAAGTGCTACATTAATTCGAGAAGAGGAAAAGATACAGTGACCAGTACATTACATAAGTAAAAGATTGCTTGATACCGAAACAAGATATCCAGAGATGGAGAAGTTGGCATTAGCACTCATCGTCGCATCCAGGAAACTTCAACCTTATTTTCATGGGCACTTCATCAAAGTTTTCACAAATTTTCCATTAAAGGAGGTTTTGCAAAAACCTGAAGCTTCAGGACCACTAGTTAACTGGGCCGTTGAGTTTAGTCAGTTCGACATCAAATTTCAACTTTGCACTATGATTAAAGGGTAAGCTCTCGCAGATTTCATTGCAGAATTCATATATGATGTCAATCTTCCCACAGAAGTGATCGAAAAACCTGCTACAGATTTATCAAGATTGTGGAAAGTTTACGTCGATGGATTGTCAAACGAGAATAGAGCCAGTGCGGGCTTAGTACTAATCAGTCCTGAAGGGTATAATATTCATTGTGCACTTCGCTTCAAATTTCCAACATCGAATAATGAGTTAGAATATGAAGCACTGATAGCTGGCCTAAAGCTCACACAAGAAATGAAGGTTGCAATGATTGAGGTATACAGTGATTCTGAGCTGGTCGTTTGCCAAGTGATCGGTGATTATCAAGCAAGAGGAGGGAGAATGATGGCTTATTTATAGGAGGTATAAAGACTGTTCTCGACATTTATAGCCTATAAAATTCAACTTCTTCCTCGTATTAAGAATACTCGGGTAGATGCTCTAGCAAAGCTCGCCTCAACAAAAGATGCCGAATTACAAAAAGTGGTCCCTATCGAATTTTTTGCAAAACCAAGTATCGAAGTAGAGCCCCAAATAGCCATGCCGGTTGACAAAAAACCATTGTGGATGGATCCTATAATGAAGTATATACAAAATGGTGATCTCTCTAAAAGTAAAGACGATGCAAAATAACTTGGAATGAAGGCAGCTCGCTATGTCATCTATGATGAGAAGCTTTATCGAAGAAGTTTTAGTTTATTGTTATTATTATGTGTCGATGAAAAAAAAAGGACACTACATTATGAGGGAAATTCATGAAAGAATATGCAGAAACCACTCCGAGGGGTAGGCACTTGCGAACAAGGTTCTCAGACAAGGGTATTTTTGGCCAACTATGAAGAAGGATACAATGGAATTTATTAGCAGGTGTGGCAAATGTCAATGATTTGTGGCTGTTCCTAGAATGCCACCTATTCCTCTAACTCTAATGACTAGTCCATGGCCATTTGCAGTATAGGAAATTGATATTATCGGAGTGCTTCCATTGGCGCAAGGTAGATTAAAGTATGTAGAAGTCACGATCGATTATTTCACCAAGTGGACAAAAGCTGAAGGTTTGAGTACCATTTCTGCAAAAAGATGATAGATTTTGTTTGAAATCTATAATATATTATTATGGTATAACACATACTATAATTTCTGATAATGGGAAACAATTTGAATACAATGAGTTCCATAACTTCTGCGACAACTTAGGCATCAAGAAGAATTTCTCTGCTGTTGTTCATCCACAAGCCAATAGGCAAGTCAAACCTATAAACAAAATACTTAAACAGAACAAAAAGACAAAGTTGGAAGAGCACAAAGGAGCTTGGCCAGAAGTATTCCCTGAAGTATTATGGGCTTATCGCACCACTCAACGAACCACTACTGGAGAGAGTCCATTCTCTTTAGCTTATGGATAGGAAGCAATGGTTCCAGTAGAAATTGGTGCGAGCTCTCTACGACGGTCTATCTATGAGCAAGATCATAACAATGCACTAATGAGGATTGATTTCAATCTTTTAGAAGAAAGGCGCGAGCAATCTCAGATTTGGATCACATCATATTAACAGTGCACTGCTCGATATTATAACTCTAAAGTCAGAAGAAGGGTATTTGAAGTTAGTGATCTTGTTCTTCGGCAAGTTCTACCTAATAATAAAGAGCACAGTACTGGTATATTTGGACCCTCTTGGAAAGGACCGTATGTTATTAATGTCGTCATTTGACCTGGGACATATAAGTTAGCCAACACTGGTGGACAAAAGATCGAGCATGCTTGGAATGCAGAACAACTTCGTCACTATTATCAGTAAATCTTCATGTATTTTTGATAACCTGGGGGGCATCTTGTATTCGTCATTTGTCGTCATTCTTCAATAAAGATATCTTCTTGTATTCGTCATTCGTTATTCATCATTCATCATCATCAATAAGCATGTCTTCTCTTTGATTATTCAAATTGGTTCATCTTTTATAGTTTTATGGCAGTCCTCGAGCACCATAAAACTCGGGGGGTAGTGGGATTAGAATATTATCTCTTACTTGCTTCCTAAGAGACTGTGCAATCGTCTATTTAGAGGGGTTGGAATTTTAGATCGCCGAATTTCTAAAATTTCTTAAAATCTTAGGATTTTCTCCTTGCTTCATGCCATAGCATGTCATATTACGCAATTTCCCTCCTCAAACAACAAAGTAACTAAGCAAAACATTCATTATTTGATGTGATATATTGCTATATTACATTTTGCCATGGAACTTTTGAAAAACAGTATTAAGTTAGTACCACTCATACTTACTGTTTTCTTATGCGACCTAACCTATCCTAACACTTGAATCCCATTTTAAGCTAGTTGGATTCAAATCGCAATAGCGTACCGATCAGTCACCTAGTGATTGACTACTTGGTTAAATTATGTATCTTTATATTACAATGCAATGTTTTAATTATTTTATAGGATTAAATGTCTAACAAGAAAGCATTCATTGATAAAGGCTCGCACCTGTACACAAGCAAAGTATTACAAAAAAAAAATGAAAGGGGACCAAGCCCGCATTGTTCTAATACTTTTAAATATATATAAAATCTATGCAGATATGCTCGCTCCACCGTCTCCAGTTTTGGCAGCTTCGGCTTCCTTCCAACTATTGACAAGCTTGACCACATCTTCACCAAGGATGGAAAAGTCGAAGTCCGGATGCTCGTAGAAGATATTATATATTATGGTCATTAAGGCGATGTCACAAGCTTTTTCTTCGAGCTCCTTACCTTCAGTGGCCTTAAACTCTTCTATAGCCTTGTGAGCACCTCTGTTGTTGCCTCTTTCAGAATATCCGAATGCTCAGAGATAGTCTTCTCAAGTTCTTTAATTTTCTCCTCGAGCTTCTCCTTTTTGAGCTTTTACTTGGCCAGACCCTCGCGCAGCTACCGATTCTCCAATTCGAAGGATTTTCTCTCTTCCTCGCGAGCATTCTCTGAGTCCTCGAATGCCTGGGTTATTTCTTTGACTTTTTCAGCCTTTTCCAAGCATTCAAGTACCAGATCATGTATCAAGACAGCAGCAACAGTGGTCTAAAAATTTACCACACATAGATACAAGAAAAGTGCATTGAAGAGTAAAGATAGGAGATGCTTACATTTGCCAACATCCTCATCGTAGAACTAAAAGCGACCTTGGTTGGTCATCGCTTCATCCTTTCCTAGCCATTCTCAAAAGTGAAACAGTCAATGAAGGATGCGCTCATGCCAGATTTTTCTGGCAGTTGGCAAAGGAGTGCAAAAACCTCCTCGTCTTTATCGGCCTGGCTCTGTCCTTCAAAAGAAGTGGTTGTCTCCTTTGATGGCTCAGGTTGGCTCGTAGCTTTAAGAGGATGAGAAGGAGGCGAGCTTGTTGGGATATACTCGAAGGCGACTTTTCATTTCTTTGAAGTGTCAACCTTATCTTTCCCTTTCGTTGAAGAAGGGGGCGTGCTCTCTGGTGTCTTGGACTTTGCCATTAACCCCAGAGTTGAAGGCGGTGCTCACAGTCTACTGCCAATTGCCATTTCTGTACAAAGATGATTGGTTAGCATGTAAGATGTACAATACGACAAAAGAAAAGAAAAATAACTAACTTATTACTGCTGAAAAATTGGTGACGATGCAGCTTCTGAAGATGATGGTTCCGAGATTGTAGGAGTGGCAAGTGCTTTTCGTTTCCTGGGTTTAGAAGACGAGACACCCTTTTCCTTCTATTTCCTCGACTTCTTCTTAAAGCTCAAGGGTTTGGTCAGATGGTTAGCAGAATCTGGAAAGGTAGCTCCCCTTAGAAGCAGTCTGTAAGCAACTAAGTTCTTGGTCATCCCGAGCCTCTTCCAATCAAATTCTTCGATCAGAAGGTTGTTTATTTTATACACCATTGCGAGCTGCACTTTGGAGAGTCCTGATAATTCCCTATTATCTAGATGATATATGAATGCAATCAGAATAATATATTTATGTAGAGAAAGCAATAAGCTGAAAGATACCTACTAGGCTTCTGAAAGAAGCCATTATCCACGTAGCAAAAGTGGAAAAATTGATTTTTCCATTTTTCCATGTTGTTGCGGACCCCGTAGATAGTTTTTAGTGCTTGGTTTGATCACTTGCTTGCATAGAAGAAGCCAAATTTGATGGGTTTGATTTCACTTGGTAGAACCAAGCAAACTCTTCAGAAGTAGGGGCTTCTAAACCTAATTTATGGTATAGTATGTACTGACCTACCATATATCTATATGTGTTTGGGGTTAGTTGAAAAAGGACGAATCCATAATAATCAACGATTGATTTTATGTATGGATGAAATGGGAGATGGACACTACATCTGAGAACTGCTTTTGAGAATGAGGCAATTCCGCGAAGAGTGTGTGTGGTCGATTGAACTTTATGGGAAGGCAAAGAGGGACATCGATTTTGTAGTTGCATACGATCTTTCTAAGCTTGTTTGCTGAATAGCTTGTCTTTATATTGGTACATGACCAATTTCTCTCTACATATTGATAACCCATTATGAATGCAGGGGCATCCCTAATATACCGTGGCCAGTGGTCTTGAGGGAGGTTGCCTATGCGAGGACTGCTTTGCCTGACCGCGGTTATTTTTACTTCAGGCTCTGGCTCAAGATAGTCTTCAAAGTTTATAGAGCTAATGCTTGTATTGGAAGATTCTCCTGAGAATGCATTCCCTTCCCTAAAATTCTCACTACTAGACATCTGAAAAGAAATATAGATGGGTTTAGTCCTATGCAAGCATCTGAAAAGAAATATGGATGGGTCACATCCTAGGATTGCATTGACAAGCTGCTCATCGAATTTTTTCTAATTGATTTACGGATTAATAAAAAAACTGTTCAAGCAACTCTTCAGTAATTCATCACTCGACTGATTATGGTATTCAAAAATCAAGGTTTCAGATCCTAAAATTCTTCTATGGGTTCGTCTATCAATCATCTAAAAATAGTCTATTCTATAAATTAATGGAAAGATTCTAAAAAATTCTCATTTTTCAGTCCATACGAATGTGGGATGGGTTTTTGTTTAGGACATTTAGGCTCTACGATTTGTCCTTGTTTCTAGAAATAAGATCTATAAACAAGAGTTTTCTGAAAAATCGAAGAACAATAAGAGAGAGAGAGGATATATACTAACCTTTTTTCGAAAACTGAAGAACCGAGATGTCGTCTGAAGGATTGCGGGAATAACTTCATTGGAGAAGATGATGAATCTATGCGAGTTACAAAACAGAAAAGGATGCTGGGAAGATTTGCCTTTTGGACACTTCGAATTTTAGAAGTGAGAGAAGTAGGAGGCGATAGGGTTCCAGTTTTGAAGAAAAGGTGGACGGATTTTCAATATATATGTCTCAAGCATCATCAAATCATAGCCATAGATCAAGGCATTTAATTTTCAGATCTAAAGACCGAAGTTCATGCAGAAGTTAAATTTCTGAAATTAAATCAGTATCTTTTTAAAATTTGAAACGTATGGATTTAAGACAACAACTGGCATCATCGCTATCATTGTGTCTACTCAAGAACGGAAAAATCTCCTCGAGTTTTCCTATTCTTCTGAGAAAAGGTGACACGTGGTTGCGTCTGTCAGGAAAATATACGCATGATTCTGAAAAGATGAAATTTGAGAGCTGACGACTCTGCAAAGATCTCAAGATTATGTCATGATGTTGCATTTTTTAAGCTCGCACTTGTAAGAGAAGGAAGCTCCATTTTGTCCTAAAGAACTAATGGAGCTAGGGGGCAATTGATGTGCGGTCTAAAATCTATATGTTGTTAATGCCAAAAAGGGAAAGTTAGCAACCAAGTGGACGTGTCAGGTCGCATGAAAATTTTCTTGATCAAAGAGCGACCTCCTCTGAATGAGTTAAGTGCGACCTCCTCCGATTAAGTTAAGTGCGACCAGTATGAAAAAGAAACTAGATCAAGCTTCATCAAGCAGGTAATCTACAAAGAAAAGGAAACAAAAGTTTCTCTTTAAAAGATCGACCAATCATTTCATTTAAGTTATTATCTAGTTATATTGTTACTCAAATTATATTTTCTGATTACACACTTACCCGTTTTCACAATTGGGAAACATTGAACTACCCTCACCTGTATAAGGAGAAGTTCAATGCTACTGTGGGGGATCTTTTTTCCTTAGTGAACTTGGAGACTCTACTTTCTGAACACACTCTCTTTGTGCTCTTGACTCTCACTTTGAAACTTAACATAACTCTTGTAATTCTCCAGAAAATAGTGAAAAATAGTGGACGTAGGCTCATCTTTTTTGAGGCTGAACCACTATAAAATTCTCATCTCTTTACTTGCTTTGATTTATTTAACCCTTTTAATACACAAGCTACATCTTACAATTTTCTAAATTCATTATTGACAAAACCTCCATCAATAATAGTTAACCAATTATTCTAAATGTCATATTAAAAAATTTATAGAAACTATTGAAGGAAATATTATTTTTTTATGAGATTTAAATAATACGCAACTAAAAGGGCTTCCAGGTGAGGAAAGGGGTCACAAGTCGACCTCTTAAATCTCAAGCTCTCCTTAGACAGTTTAAGTCTTTTTGAAAAAGCTCATTTAGTCTTACATTTGTTTAAATCAATATATTAGATAATAAAACAACGTAATTATTTTAAAAAATTTAATTATTGAAAATACACTTCAAGTTAATGTCTATATATGGTATTCTATAAAGGGATATTTAGATACAATTACTCATATTGTATATAGCAAAATAATTACTTAACTTTGGAGGTATAATTAAACTTAAAATTTAGATTTCATACTTAAACATTTCATCTCGTTATTAACTTAAACAAATATATGACTTAATCTTACATATTTAAGTAAACTGTATCGTTTAAAAAGAATACAACTTATACAAAAATTTATGGTGGTGGTATCCCAAAGCCCGTGTCTCGCATCCTTCCTTGCCTCGATTTTAGTCAACCCATTAATCAAAACAAATATTGCTTCCCTTTGATACCTACAACATGGACATTTACACTACATGAGCTTTCGCTCAGTAAGTACAATTCATCTCATAAAATTTTTCATACAAATAATATTTTATGAAAGTTCAATTTTTGCGTCCTTGTGTAATGTTTCAACTTGTATTTTATGAAGAAATCTTTTATCACATTTGTTATTGTAAAATCTTTTACCTTTCTTATGGGCTTTTGTGTATATACCAAGTGTGCACTAGCCAATTGGAAATCAGGGGAGCGACTCTATTGAAATACTAACGGTAATAAATTAAATATATTTTCCTCGAAAATCCTTACCTAATAGAGGTCGGTCTTATCTTCCCTTAGAAATCCTCACCTAGTGGAGGTTGGTATGACATATTTATATTCTAATCTCTTATTTAGTCTCCTTTTTAACATAAATGGTTGTATCATATTTAAAACCAAAACTTATATTTCATATTCTTCATACTCCCTTTAATTAAAGTATATTTATCAAGTTATGAACAATATTGTAAAGTAAATTTACCTCATCTTATTATCATAGGAGGCATGTATTTTTATAGGCACATATACAAGCCAAGCAAACATCTCTTGTATAGGCAAAATATCACATTTAATCATATCAAATACTTTTATTTCAAACAAAAGATTCTTTTAAAACTACCTATGTTGTAGGTGAGATTGTACTTACCTTAAGTCTTTAGAAAATGTTCTTCGCGCTTACAGTAAAATACTATACACTTAATCTTGTCGCAACAACGTGCCTCTTCTTTATCTTTTTTATTAATTATTCGTGTATCAACATTCATTTTATATGTCAACATATGCTATCATTGGTCATATGAAACCAATTTTACGTATTTGAAAACATTCACAACATAAATCCTAAAATAATGTTTCACATTAAAATTGAAGAATTTTGGTGCGTAATGCGTAGTTAAAGAATTTTATATCCTAGTCTATAATTATATTTATTCTAAAAATTTACATGAATCCATATGAAATAAATCAAAATCTAAAGATTATGGAATATTTATCACTATTTGTTTTTCCAATTTAGAATTTGTAGTAAAATTGTTAAAGATGCGACTAAATGAGAATGATTAAATTTTTGGGAGTGCTTTATAAATCAAACAAACTCAAAATTTTAAACACACATCATTAACATTTTATAACTTATGTATAATATTTGAAAATTCTAAAAAAATAATTTCAAAGTACTTTAATCACTTATAATTATACTATTAGAATTTATTTCAGCATTTTGAAATATAGAAGTATTATATATTCCGAAAATTATAATTAATTTTATTGACATCAAAAATTATGAAAACTTCCAGAAATGATCTTAACATATATATGAACATATAGTTAAAATTTCAACCCAAAATAAAAATATTTGTTATTTGAAATCATAGAATTAATTATATAAAATTCGTTTTACAGCTTTTCTTAACTAACGACTAACTTGTATTAAATAATTTTTATAAAATTATAGGAGTATGGTATTAAAATGAAACTTTTCAGAAATTAACTACACATATAGAAATACTTTTCACAAAAATTTCAGACCTTAATAAGGTCTCTAACTCTATATATATTATAGATTGAATTTAAACCTAAGTGCAATAAAATATACAAATTTTGAAAGATTAAGAATTCTAAGAATTATCTTTTTTTTTCTTGAAACTTGAAGAACTCTTAAGAGAAAATTCTTGAAATCACAATGGTTAAAATAGAAACTTTGAGAGAAATATGGAGGAAAAGAAATGAAGGAACTTAATTATGTTTACAAAAGAGTGCCCTATATATGAGCTAATTATGTACATAAAATATAATTAAAAATTAATTCAAAAAGAAATATTAATAATAATCACCACTTGCCTAACTTTTTTTTTTATTTGTTATCTTTTCATTATACAATTAAATTAATTTTATTAACTTAACTATCTTTCATCCACTTTAAAAAAATAATGTATTATCTTATCATATCTACATTTAATATCCGTAAAATCTATATAATGGATATACCATTCAAATAACTAATGCATGATTATACAACTTACCTAATTTTTGTTTGGTTGTAATTAATAAATTTCTTTTATTTTAATGGTAATAATATATAAATAAAATATATTTATGATCTTTTACATCATCTTCCATTCATATAAGTGAAATGATGAATATATATGCATATTATTAAAATATGTTAATAGCTACACCGCTAATTCTTCTTTTACTACTTATATATATATATATATGTATTTTCTTACTTGTGATTATTAAACTTATTACTTGGGCTTGAAATATTTACTTCAACCTGGACTCTCCTATTACCTATTAGGCCAAGATAAATGATTATTAAACTCAAAGAATTTAGGGCCCAATAGTAAATATGATTAACTAGGCCTATTTCATATTAACAAGAATAGTCATATATGTTGTAAAATAATTTATACTTGTAATTAGGCACATAGATCAATTTGGCTCTCTTGTGTGTATTTCACTGCAATATATTCACAAAATTCATTAGTGTATAACTACTCAATTTCTATGATCAAAGAAATAAAATATACATAATATAACTTTAGACAAGAAAATTAACATGATAAATTTATCCTTCAAAAGAATACACTAATTTTAAAAGATTATGATAAATAATTATTAAAATAATTTTTTTTTCAAGTCTAAGGTTTTCTCAGGTTTTAGACAAACAGACTATCCCAAAGACAGCGATCGAAATGCAACTAAATCTTTGTCAGTACAGAGTATGGAACAAGCATACCTCCACAAGCCTAGACACCATAGTAGCACGACTTGTAGTACAAAAAAGAGAATACATAACATCCCTTCAACAATATTATTGAAAAAAATGTTGTTTAATATATATATATATATATATATATATATATATATATATTTTTAGGCAACACTTGTTTAAAAAATGTTGCAAAGTTTTTTTAAAAAGACATCTATTGCAACATTTCTATAGAAAGAGTTGCATAAAATGGTTACTTTATGCAATGCTTCGTAAAAAGGTGTTGTAATAAATTAGGCATTGACAAAACACAATACTTCTGTGGAAAGAGTTGCTTAATTCAATATTTGGTTACTTATGTTTTTAATTTATTATAAAAAATTAAACCCCAAATTCTTTGGCCTCTAACCCCTCATTTTTGTCTCTCATCTCCTTTCACATTAAGTTATTCTCTTACTCTCTCGTGACTAGCAGCTTGAGCTGTAACATACCCTCGGCTTGTGTAAGTCTCGATCAACAGCGGTGCTCACGGCTTGATTTGTCTGGTATTTTTCTTGGCATTTCTTCTTATTAGTTGTCTGGTAGCTGAAAAGAATGGGTATTGTTCAACTTTTAGATCACCTTGAATTGATACTAGCATTTAATTATTTATTTATTTGTTCTTTCTTTTTAATTTTTGGAAATGTTATTCATAAGCTTTTGATTTGCATTTCTGATCTTAGTCTAATGAAATCATACAACGACGAGTTCACTAACACATCAGAAAAGGATCCTTAAATTTTGCTAGCTACATTTAGGAACTCAAGTGCTTCACAAATACAATGTACAAAGGTTGATTTGGCTTCCTTACACATCCACTTAGTTATGTCATTTAGTCTATATTTTGTGTATTCTTACTAGTCCCACTAGCAATTTGGTTAAGCTAAGGTCTAGTCAATTAAATTTTTTGGAAATAATTGTAAAAACCCAGAATTTTCGAGGGTAATTTGGACATTTTACTAATTTTCTGGATATAATATTGGGGGAATTAATTTGCAAAATTTTTGTGCAGAAGGACTAAATTACAATTTTTGGGGGACAGAATTGATAGAGATTTGAAAATTTGGGGAATTATGTACAATTTTTGAAAAATTACAGAACCCTATAAGATAGGGCCACGTGCCCGGTCCTTTTTCTTTCTCTCTCTCTCTCCTCTCTCTGCCCTTTCCCCCTCCCCTGATTTCTCTCTCTCTCTCTCGGACCTCTATTTGCCGTCGATGCCAGACTGCTGCAGGAGGAGATGCCGCCGTCGTCTGCCCATGCCACTGACCAGTGAAGCTTCCCTATGCGACACTGAAGCAGCGCCGCCCATCTCTAGTCGCTGCCATCGCCTGCAATGCCGAAAAACCTCCAAGAGGACGAATTGGATTTTTGGGCGCCGGCGATTTTTCTGGCCACCATTTGACCCCCAACCTATCGCGTTGGATTCGACTCTTCGCAAGGATCATCAAGGTAAATATATCTCAACCCCATTTTGCCCGGATTGAAAGATATCATTTTTATGTATTTCGAGTTTATAGTTATTGTTTTTGATCTGGCCGTTGATTATGTTTTTGACCTCATTTTTGGAATGTACTCAGAAAATGGAGAAGTTTGATATATGTATTATGTTATTTGGTGATCGGCACGAAAATCAAGATCGAACGGTCAAGATTTGCTTTGATTTGCATGCCACCAATCCGGTGTGAGCCCGAATCTGAATTGGAAAAGTTATAGGTCTAACCAAGCTATCTTGGGTGCTAGGAATTCAGTGAAGAGGTCCGTTTGTGATATTGAAGATTTAATGAGAAGTTGGTTTTTCACAAGGAGACAATCGAGGGCTTGGAATTGGTTCTGACTCTCCGGACGATCATCAACGATACCTTGAGGATTCAATAGTGTGGTATTGCTACTCGAGCGAGATAGGGTGTAACACCTTCTAGCTATACTATATAGAAATATACTCACTTATACGTAGAAAAGCTAAACAGTATTATCTTACTATTATTAACCTTGCAAAAGTGGAAAGTAGAGAATAAATTTAAACTTTTTTTTTGTTTGGCTCTATAAACATCTACGATACACCTGTTTTACACTACAGTAATATATACATTTTGTACAATACAAAATACAATACTAATACTATTCATAACTCCCATAAGATCATTACATACACATACATAGTAAAAATATGTACAACGTTTTTCAAAAGTCCTTCTTCAGTTCAAAACTGGCATATGAACAACATTGAAGTAGAAATAGCTCAGACAACATTACTCCTAGTTCTGATCATCTACATCACAAGAACTAAATGAGAAATAGCCCAGTAAATGGTAATCTATGCATGCTTATGAACAATATATATAGAAAATGAAACACCCCCTAGTTTAACCATATTGTCATATACAGTCAAACTATGAAGTATTATTCTTTCTTAAACATTACCTTTTGTTTTGATAAAAAGG
>JXTB01000082.1:1094162-1112840 GCA_002914805.1 Parasponia andersonii
CATTATTGTAGCAATTGAATACCCATCACTTTTGTGTCTATAGAGTAATTAATTTGGAAGTAAGCTTATCTTGTTTTGAAGTTATATAAAGAGATTGTAACTTTTTACTGTTCGCAATAATTTTTAGATTAGTCTGACTATGATGTGGAATAACTCTTATTTGAAATTTCAAATCCTAGCATGTGTTCCGTCTTGTAGTTTGTGAAATTGATTATTTTTCATTTGTTATTAAGCTATATAGAGCTGTTTGTTTCAGAACTCTTCAATTAGATGTTAGATTCATTTTATTTTATTTAATTTTATTTTTTTCATAACCGTGGAGTAAGCTTGGAGATTTGGCCTTATTTATACAAATAATACATGATACCTTATTAATTTAATTTTTTTATTTATTTAGTGCTTCTTTGAACTTAGTCTAAAGTGCTATTTGGTGTACCCTTGCTTTTGCATTAATCAAATGAAGTTTTAATTGGAAAAATATTTGGAACACATCAGCTGTATCTTGAGCAAGGAGCATTTCGTGAAAGAATAGACTTAAAAGCTTGGGAGTGAAGTAAGTAAAGTACTCAACTGCAACACAAGAATTATGTGTTATATAAGTATCTATTATGTTTCCATGTTTTGCATTTATTCTGGTTATGAGTATGACCATCGGCATCTCGATTTCAGCATATATATGCTTGGTAATTTTGGTGTGGTATTATTATGTACACCATATAACCATGCATGTTTTATGAAAAAGTTTAAGAAGGGTAATATGATTTATGAAATGCCTTAGTATTATTGTGTAAAACTATTTTATCATAGAAAAGTTAAGACTAGGTAACTTTCAGAAGGTTTTGTGTCACTGTTACGGAGAAGGGGGATAAATATTTACAGTTTCAGAGTGGCAGCCCCAGGAGAGGGGCAAGTGTGACAGGATTAGTCAAAAGGTTTGCCACAATATTCCTCCTTCAAGTTATATAATAGACTAAACTACAGTCTCGGGCGCAGCCTTATCTCTTGAGCTTGACGGGGTAACGATGCAATAAGGTTAGTAACGAGCCCCACTATGGTAAGAGCTGGCGGGAGGAGAACCCATGGGATATCATTAATTCATGAAGCCCTGCAGGCACAGTGTTGAACCGGACAGCGGGCACAAGACAGGGAAGAGTCTAAGGGAAATTATTTATACCGAAACATTTAAGCAAGCACAATAATACATTTAATTCATGTCATTGAGCAACATGTCATCCATTACTTTACTTACTGAGCTATAGCTCATTATAGTCTTGTGTTGCAGGTAATGATTGCGATGATAGCATGAGCTTGTGAGTTGAAGTAGAGGCCCAACCTTGATGTTGTACATATGGATATTTTGACCACTTGTGGGGGGGGCTAGTTTGTGTATTTTGGGATGTTTTGCAGTCTCTCAATGAAGTTATTTTTAGTTCATTTTTTTAGTACCTATTTGCTATGTTTCGTTTTGTGATATATGTATATACTGATCATATATGTAAGTAAAATCCGCTATCCATAGAGTTTTGAAGAAAATAAAAAGTTCGAATTGGCCCATATTTTGGAAAAATAATTATAGGGTTATCTTCCAAAAGTAACACCTTGTAAATAGAAAGTTAATAAATTTCCACTAGTAGTAGGAGGATTTAGAGGGCGTTACAAGTTAGTATCAGAGCGGAGGTTTAAATCGTTTCTGTAGACTGTCTATATGTGTATATCGGGGAAGGGAATGACTCAGCTCACAAGTAAGTATTTTATGTGCATTAATTATATTTGTTGCCTGCTTCATGTTTATTATTGGCTACTCTTTACTAGGATAAGGAGCATAGAAATAACTACCACTCGAGGTCAAACATCTAGAGCGACTGAGGACTCTACCCCTGAGAGACATACACAGGAGTTAGCAGAACTCCGCGAGATGGTCCGTAGGCTGGCAGAACAAATTGAGAGGCTGTTACAACAGCAAGAGGAAAGACAGATTCCGCCTAACACACAACCAACACCACCTCCACCACAAGCCCCAGTTGCATTTTTCCCTCTTGAACCACTGTATGAACGGTTTAGGAAACAACACCCGCCAGTATTTGAGGGTACTACAGATCCACTCGATGCAGAAGAATGGAAATGTTCGTTGGAAACAGTTTTTGACTTTATGCAGCTTAATGAAAGGGAGAAAGTTTATTGTGCTATTTATATGTTAAAGAAAGATGCACGTATATGGTGGGATGTGATTAGGCAAACCAGAGATACTGCTCAGATGACATGGATAGAATTTCAATTTGTTTTCAACGAGAAATATTACAATACTGTAGTATTGGCCACAAAGGTGAATGAGTTTAGTAAGTTACAACAGGGTAACCTTTCAGTGGCTGAATATGAGAGAAAATTCGATCAGTTAGCAAGGTTCGCTTTAGGCATGGTCCCTAATGATGTCACTAGAGTCACTCGCTTTATGGAGGGACTTAAACCGGAGCTTGCTAGAGATGTTGACATGGGACGTACAGGGCCAATTTCTTATGGAAAGACGGTAGAGAAAGCTTTACGAGCTGAACATCGAGAGGAGAATATATTAAAAGCTAGAGCTTCTACCAGTTTTCCTCGTAGAGATTTTGCAACCTAAAGCAGGTCGTTTCAATTACAATAAACAAAGTGGTCAATTTTTCCAAGGTGGGTTAGAACAAAACAAGAGATTCAACAGCGGACAACAGAGTGGATAACAAAGGAGATAACAGTGGCCACGATGTGAAAAATGCGGTAAGAACCATCCTGGAGAGTGCAGAGCTCATATCACAGTTTGTTATAAATGTGGTAAGGAAGGTCATTTCAAAAGAGAGTGTCCATTGTGGAAGAATGAGCAGAAGAAAGAAGAACCTAGGAAGACCAATGCTAGGGTGTTTGCACTTACTCAAGCTGACACAGACGTGGACCCTTCGGTTGTTTCAGGTGAGATTCTTATCGCTGACATACCTATACATGCATTAATAGATTCTGGTGCCACACATTCATTTGCATCCATAACATATGTGAGGAGATTAGGTAGACCCCCTGATCTGCTGCCAGAGGTATTTAGTACGGCATTACCATCAGGAGAAATATTATATTCAGATCAGTGGCTAAAAGGAGTTCCATTATAGATAGATGGTAGAGAGCTATTTGTGGATCTTGTGATGTTGGAAATGCAGGAATATGAGGTAATACTCGGTATGGATTGGCTTTCCAAGTATAATGCTACTATTGACTGTGGAAAGAAAAGAGTAATTTTCCAACCTTCTGAAGAGGCTCAGTTTGTTTTCATCGGTACTCCACAAAAAACTAATGTACCTATCATCTCTGCTTTAAAGGCAAAGAAATTGTTGGAAAATGGTTGTTCAGGCTATTTAGCCAATGTAATAGATACTTCTATGGGACAGCAATTCAGACTTGAAGATGTACCGATAGTTAGAGATTTCTTAGAAGTGTTTCCAGAAGAATTACCAGGATTACCACCAGATAGAGAAATTGAGTTCGTTATTGAATCATTACCTAGTACTGCACCAATATCGAAGGCTCCCTATAGAATGGCACCTGCAGAGTTGAAAGAACTGAAGACACAATTACAGGAACTTTTAGACAAAAAGTTCATTAGACCTAGCTATTCACCATGGGGCGCTCCAGTTTTGTTTGTCAAGAAGAAAGATGGTACAATGCGGATGTGTATTGATTATAGAGAGTTAAATAAAGTGACAATTAAGAATAAGTACCCACTTCCCAGGATTGACGATTTGTTTGACCAATTACAAGGTTCAGCTATATTTTCCAAGATTGACTTGAAAACCGGTTATCATAAGCTGAAAATCAGAGAAGAAGATGTGCCAAAAACAAACTTTCGGACCCGATACGGCCATTATGAATTCTTGGTAATGCCATTTGGATTGACCAATGCCCCAGCAGCCTTTATGGATATGATGAATAGAGTTTTTAAAGATTATCTAGATAAGTTTGTAATAGTGTTTATTGATGATATTCTAGTTTATTCACGGTCCAAAAATGAACATGAGGAGCATTTAAGACTTACATTGCAGAAGTTGAAGGAGAAGCAACTTTATGCCAAGTTTAAAAAGTGTGAATTTTGGCTTGAGAAAGTTGTCTTTTTGGGTCATATAGTTTCTGGTGAAAGTATTTCAGTGGATCCAGCAAAGATAGAAGCAGTTAATAAGTGGTCAAGACCGAATAATGCTTCTGAGGTACGAAGTTTTCTAGGACTAGCGGGCTACTATAGAAGATTTGTTGAGGGATTTTCTAGGATAGCTATACCTCTCACACAACTCACTAGAAAGAATAAAAAATTTGAATGGACTGAGGCTTGTGAGAAAAGTTTTCAAGAGTTAAAACAAAGATTGATTTCAGCCCCAATACTCACTATTCCGTCTGGATCAAGAAACTTTGTAATTTATAGCGACGCGTCAAAGAAAGGATTGGGGTGTGTGCTAATGCAGAATGGTAAGGTAATAGCTTATGCCCCCAGACAATTGAAAGACTACGAGCAAAAATATCCTACTCATGACCTAGAGTTGGCAGCAGTTGTATTTGCTCTCAAGATTTGGAGACATTATCTGTACGGCGAACATTGTGAAATATACACTGACCATAAAAGCCTCAAGTACTTTTTCACACAGACGGAATTAAACATGAGGCAAAGACGATGGTTAGAGATAGTAAAGGACAATGATTATGACATTTTGTATCATCCAGGGAAAGCAAATGTTGTGGCCGATGCACTGAGTAGAAAATCACCGAGCAGTTTATCAATTCTAAGGCGATTATCAAAGCCACTCCAGGAAGATATGTGTAGAGCACAAATTGAGATCATCATTGGTAAATTGGCAACAATGACACTTCAGTCAACATTGCTAGAAAGAATTAAACAGGGTCAACTTACAGATCTGTATTTGTTAAAATAGAAAGGTGAAGTGGAAGATAGAAGGACCACTGATTTTACTATCTCGGTTAATGGGACTATGAGGTTTAAAGACAAATTATGTGTCCCAAATGACAAAAGACTCAAGAAAGAAATACTTACAGAACCTCACACTACACCGTATTCCCTGCATCCAGGAACGACAAAGATATATAATGATTTAAAAATGCACTATTGGTGGACTGGAATGAAAAAGGATGTCGTAGAGTTCATAGCTAAGTGTCCCATATGTCAACAGATTAAAGTTGAACACCAGAGACCTGCTGGTCTACTACAACCATTGCAGATTCCATAATGGAAGTGGGAAGAAATTACTATGGATTTTGAACGTTGGATTACCTAGAACGTCGAAACAGCATGATGCCATTTGGGTTAGAGTAGACAGATACACAAAGTCAGCACACTTTCTTCTTGTGCACAAGACATACACTATGGATCAATTTGCAGAACTATATATTCAAGAAATTGTGAGATTACATGGTGTACCAGTTTCAATTATTTTAGATTGGGATCCGCGATTCACTTCAAAGTTTTGGGAGAGTTTGCAAAAGGCCATGGGAACCAAATTGAAGTTTAGTACAGCTTTTTACCCTCCAACAGATGGACAAACAGAAAGGACAATTCAGACTTCGAAAGATATGTTAAGAGCATGTGTTCTAGATTTCCAAGGTTCATAGAGTAAATACCTGCCATTGATTGAGTTTGCCTATAATAACAGTTATCAAGCAACAATTGGTATAGCTCCATATGAAATGTTATATGGCAGAAAGTTTCGATCACCTATCCATTGGGATGAAAAGGGAGAAAAGAAGTATCTTGNTTTAATTAAAGAGCTAAAGCCATGGAAATAAATTACCAATTCTAAATTCCACAAAGAAACTCACCTTGACTAGTTTGAACTTTTGTTGAAGCTCTTGCCTTCTACTTCCACAAAACTGATTTCTAAGGCTTTGAAATTGATCTTAGGAATCAAGAGGACCTAGAGGAAACATTACTTTAGTAGTATCAAGTGGAGAATTGAAATAACCACACAAAACCTAGGAAGAAGAACTAGTAGCATTACCTTGACTAGTTTAGACCTATCTTGCTTTCTTGAGCTCCAAATTGAGTTCTACCGCTTGGAAACTCTTGGAAGTGGTTAAGGGAGCTGAGAGTAGTCTAAAAATGAGTGGGAGAGTTTCTGGTCGTGGCTGGAGAGAAAGGAGAAGAAAATGACCTGATTTGGACCAAAAGTGATACTTAATGACTAAGAAATGGCATAACTTAAATTCTAAGGGGTATTTTGGGAATTTTTCCCCTTTTCCTTCCATGTGTCAAGCTATAAAACATCCTTAGCATACTCACCACGTTGCTAGTCAATCCTATACACTTAAGTGTAGACCAAAATTGTGAAACCTAGCTTAGAAAGTGAAATCTAGTCATACTTTGACTTATGATCCTATATAGCCAATCTTATTCTAATTTGAGGGCACCTAGCCCCATAACCAATCATTAAACATAAAAAGAAAGTCCATTAGACCCTAATTGATAATGAAAATATAGTATAATTGCCCAATTCATAGAATGCACAAAGATGACAATACGCGATTAAGCTGAATCTAAGCTAGCTTAGTGTAATTAAACACAGTTCAATATAGTGATTGTCATCTCGTGCTTACCTCGAATGAATATTTTTTTTTTAAATGCTAAAAATGAGTCCTAAACATTAAATTAAAGCTATCATGTGTTAAACGTACAATGAATTTGGTTCCAAAAAGCGTGAAAATGCACTTTACCGAAAAACTACTATTTTACCTAGTTATCATCAAACTTGATTTTAATGCATGAGCACATTGTATTGTATTCATGAATATATATTCTTTGTTCTTCTCACACACCTAGCTCTCTCTCTCTAAGGATACTGAGCCTTTACACTGCATGGAAACACTTCGACAAATATTAGTACAATAACACATATTGAAAGCATTTAACAATAAAGAATGAGAAATTTACTGTAAAGTTGATTCTAGTCACTTGATATGTCTATTATGCAATATGAACATGTTTATTATTGGCCTATTATGCATGTGAGAATCTTGGGCATTACACCTTGTCGGGATACAATCAATTTCTTATGTACAAGCTAGATGAAAAAAATACATCCTTCATTACTAATCGAGGACTATATTGTTATAAAGTCATATCTTTTGGCTTGAAGAATACTAGAGCAATGTAGCAATACTTGTTAACAAAATATTTGTCGATCAGATTAGAACCACAATGGAGGTTTATGTTGAGGACATACTCATAAAGTCTAGATGAGCAATTAACAATATTGAGCATCTCGAGGAGAGATTCAATGTACTAAGAAGATAGCAGATGAAGTTAAATATGCTTAAATATGTATTAGCTGTAGCTTCTAATAAATTCTTCGGCTTTTTGGTAAATGATTGAGGAATAGAAGCGAATCTTGAGAAGATTCAAGCCTTGCTCGATATGAAGTCTCCTCGCAATCAAAAAGAATTTTAAAGTTTAATGGAAAGAATTATTGCTCTAAGTTGATTCATCTCCAAGGCTACTGACAGGTGTTTACCATTCTTTGATATGTTGAGAGGAGCCAAAAATTTTGAATGGATAGAAAAATGTGAGCAAGCCTTCTTAGAACCGAAAGCTCATATGGGAAAAGCTCCCCCTTTTTTCGAAGCCAATAAAAAACAAAGTTCTATATCTATACCTAGATGTATCAGAACATGCGATAAGCTCAATCTTAATTCAAGAAGAAAATGGGATCCAACATCATATATATTACGCAAGTAAGCGGCTACTCAAAGCAGAACTTCTTTATCTAGAAATAGAAAAATCGGCATATATCAGTGCAAGAAAGTTAAGACACTACTTCCATGCCTACTCCATTCGGGTGCAAACAAATTATCCACTGAAGTAGGTTTTACAAAACCCAAAAGCATCCGGAAGACTACTAAAGTAGGCAGTTAAGCTGAATCAATTAGAGACTTTCTTCACACCAAGAACCGCAATCAAAGGACAAGTGATAGCTGACTCGCTAAATTCACTGACCGACTAAAAGTAGTTGAAGAACAACCTAACGAATTGCTCAAATGCAAACAAACAAGGGTCTAAAGCTAGATTAATGTTAGTCAGCTCAGGAGAACATAAGATTCATTGTGTTTTATGTTTTGGTTTTTGAGCCTCCAACAATAAGGCCAAGCATGAAGCTCTACTTACTGATCTAAGATTGGAATAGAAATAAAAATTAAAGTAATCACAATTTACAATGATTCACAACTGGTAGTAGGGTAAATCAATGAAGAGTATCAGGCTCAAGGTATAAAAATGGTGACCTACTTAGAAAAAGCCAAAGAGCTCCTCGCTAATTTCAAGAAAGCAAAACTGCACCAGATTCCACGAGCTCAAATTCGAATGCTAATACCTTATCGAAAATTGCCTCGACTAAAGATGTTAATTTGCACGATGTTATACCAATTGAATATCTCGAAAAGCTAAGCATTAAAACATAAGAATATATCTTTGGGGTGGATGATGGTAAACTGTTGTCTTAGATGGATCTAATTCTTTCCTATTTAAAAGATGGCAAACTACCTGAAGAAAAAGAAAAAGCTCACAAAGTGAAATATTGAGTTGGTCGCTATATCCTGCTTGATAATATACTTTATTGACAAGGTTTCTTGATACCACTACTTTGATGTGTAGAAAGTAAGAAAGCAACAATCATCCTCAGAGAAATACATGAGAGAATATGTGGTAACCATTCTGAGGGGCAGCTACTAGATAAAAGATCAGCACTTCAAGGATATTATTGGCCAATGATGAAGAAAAATGCTACGGAATTTGTGCAAAAATGTGACAAATGCCAATGTTTTTCTCAATATCATTAAGTACCACTAGCTGAGCTTACTACAATGAATTCACCATGGTCTTTTACAGTCTGGGGATCAACCTAATAGATTCATTACCTACAGGCCATGAAGGAGCAAAATATGCAGTGGTCACTGTGGATTACTTCACAAAGTGGGCTGAAGTAGAACCTTTAACATCTATAAGCTCGAGTAAGATCGTTGGGTTTATTGCAAAATCTATAATGTATGGATTTGATGTACCCAAAAAGACTGTATCAGATAATGGAAAATAGATCGAAAGTAAAGGAATGAAAATATTCTACGAAGAGTACGGAATAATAAAAAATGTCTCAGCTATAACTCATCCACAAATGAATGATCAGGTCGATGCAATCAACAAAGTACTAAAGCGAAACTTAAAAACAAAACTCAAGAAGAAGCTTAAAGGTAGTTAGGTTTACGAGCTCCCTAAATTTTTATGGGCTTAAGAACCACTACTCGAATAGTGACCAATGAGAGGCCTTTCTCGATGACATATGCTACAGTAGTAGTAATACCAATTAAAATAAAAGTGCAAACACACAGCAGAAACTTATGATCAGTAGGCTAACCATAAGCTCTTGCAAGGAAATCTCAACCTCATTGTGGAAAAATGGGAACAAACACAAATGCGAGTAGCTCGATATTATAACACATGGGTATGACAAAGACTATTCAAAAAAGGTGAGCTTGTTTTGCGATGGGTTACTCCTAATACACAAGAACAAGGAGTTGGTGTCCTTGGCCAAATTTGGGAGGGCTCATATCGAATTTCTGAAGAAATTCGACCAAAGTCATATAAGCTCCCCAAAAGGAAATTAACCTAACACTTAGGAAAAATCATACATACATGAAAACTATGGAAAACACATGATCACATTATAAACGCAACAGAAAAATTAGCAGATTTAGGTTTTAAAATTTTTCATGAAAATAATTTTTATAACCATAGAACGTGCATGTATCATATATAGGATCATGTATAACATATATCAAATCTAGATATATGAACCCTAGAGATGAGATTGGAGTTTACCTTTTGTAGTGTGCTCCTCCTTGATCTCCTTATTGATCGTGATCAAATCTCCAACCCTAGATCTTCTTGTCTATGCTCTTGCTCTTGGTTGATGAGGCAAGTGGGTACCAAGTTGAATCCTATAATGGAGAACAATCAAGAATACCTTTTTGATCTTTTGGAACACTGGAACGTGAGATGAGACTGTGAGGTTGCAGAGAACTTTTTCTCCTTTCTTTCTCAGCCTGGGCCGAAATTCCCTCTCTCTCCCTCTATTTCACATGTAGCTCTATTGGAGTTACTGCGTAGGTTTTTCTTTCATATATCTTATATATATGGGCCTAAAAACTACTAATCCTAATCCAATTGGAATTAAGCTTGTTCTCCAATTTAGGCTTTAAGTGTATTTTTATAAATATGTCCAACCCATATAACTTATTTATAAAAATACCAACTTCTATGTAGAATTATTATTTTATACTGTTTCATGAAACTAATTTCACAAACACTACTAACTAATCAATAAGCTTTGCTGAGCTACACAAGGGACCTAATGGATCCAAATAATCTAAGCTCCAATAGTATAATAAATACATAATAACTTTTACTACGGTATTTATATAAATACTATTAATAAATGGGACATTCTACTAAAGGTACAATACTGCACTCTTAGATTAAATATCATGCCTTTTATAGAGATTTAATCAACTAGCCTTAATTACCTGATTCATCTCGTGTATTCTCTACCACCTATAAAATCCCTTTACAATATCGTTGTTTAATAGGTAAAATTATCAAAATATCCATCTAATATATATTTACCTTTATGTTACCATATTTATATCAAATGTTACACCCCCTAGCTTAACTATATGACTATGTAGGTCAAACTAGGAAGCATTATTCTTTTATAAACCATATTTTTAGTTTATTACGAAAAGGTGGGCCAAATCTAAACTTTTCGAGCTCTAAAACAAAAGATCTAAAACAAAAGAAACTATGTGGCATTACTTTTTGAAACTGTCTTTACAAAATATACAACTAAAAACCCATAGTCAGTTTATTTTGCCATCAGCAGTAATATTTACAACACACTAGAATAAGAAAATATAAAGAAAATACCGCCCATAAGTCAAGCTCGTCTACATCGGTATGATCATAGCGACAAGAAAGCGTGCTAGCCAACCAACAACTCTATACATCAAAAACGTCCTCACCTACATCACAGGAACTAAATGAGCTAATGCTCAGTAAGTAAAGATCATGCATGCTAGTGAACATGTTTCATGCATAAACTTTATTGAAATTCCCATTGTACTCTTTCTTTCATAACTTTTCATTTTGGTGCACTTTTCTTAGAAAACATTTTTTTATATGGCCCTTGAGTATATTACAAAGTCGCGGCAGTCGGTAGGCCGTGCCTACCTTTGCGGGAAGGAAACACATGGCTAATGTGAACTATACCTACCCAACGCAGACCAACTAAGTAAGGCACCTAATAAATCTCATAGTACAATGCTCAGTCCCGGCAGTCGGTAAGCCGTGCCCACCTATGCGGGAAGGATGCCTGTGCAAACCATACTTACCCAACGCAGATAGACTAAATACTGTACTTAAAACATATCTCGTAAAATTAGTACAATGGTACTACTTTAAATACAATGTGTGGAAAACTTCACTTCTTTGAAAATCATGCTTAAATGATCATGCCATGCTTATGTTTCTGTAAGCTTTGCAACAAAAATATAAATAACATATAATTGAAATAATACATATAAGTATGTAGGAAAACATCATGTATCTACTATTGTTCTTGTGATGCAGTTAAAATAAATCTTCACTTACCTTGTGTCTGGTAGAAAAGATAGTGGAAAGGGTTAGTATCCTCTGTGGCAAGGTGTGTGGAAGACCTGATGTCAATTTTATTACTAACATTATTACTACAATATAAAACGCTTAAAGAAAATAAGTACAAGACCGAATCATAGCTTTTACAAAAGAAGGAACCCTAATCACAAAATGAACCAAAATGTCATCTACTTTCATAAAAACTAGTCCATTAGCTTCTAAATGGCACCATTTGGTTCTAAAAATATTTGGACAGCACCTCCCCTATTTTCAGGATATCCCCACATGATTAAAATCATGGTTTGAGACCTATAATAACAATCAATAAGTCAATTCCCACATATATAACTCCAAGAGGATCATTTAGAGCAACCTAGGTATACTTGAATTCCTTCTGTTTTAAACAAAGTTTAAAACCACTTTTACACTTTTCTATTGTCACAAAAAGCAACAAAACAAATATATTTACATCATGGGATCAACAAAATATACATTTTAATTTTATAAAATCAGATTACAAGTATGGGGAGCTTATTCTAACAATGGAAACACTTGAAAACACTTGAATCCACAAGTAGCAAACTTTGGGGCTTTAAGACTAACTTTAATCTTCGACTTAAATTCTGTGTTTCCAGCCCTATATAAGGTTTTCTTAGACCTTAATTCATCAAATAAAAGCTTTAACTAAAGAGCTAAAGCAATGGAAATAAATTACCAATTCTAAACTCCTCAAAAAAAACTCACCTTGACTAGTTTGAACTTTAGTTGAAGCTCTTGCCTTCTACTTCCACAAAACTGATTTCTAAGGCTTTGAAATTGATCTTAGGACTCAAGAGGACCTAGAGGAAACATTACTTAAGTAGTATCAAGTGGAGAATTGAACTAACAACACAAAACCTAGGAAGAAGAACAAGTAGAATTACCTTGATTAGTTTGAACCTATCTTGCTTTCTTGAGCTCCAAATTGAGTTCTACCACTTGGAAACTCTTAGATATGGATAAGGGGAGTTGAGAGAAGTATAGAAAGTGCTGGAGTGGTTCAAGTCGTGGCTGGGGAGGAAGAGGAAAGAAATGACCAGATTTGGTCAAAAATCAATACTTAAAGGCTAAGAATGACATAACTTAAATTCTAAGGGGTATTTTAGGTATTTTGCTCATTATCTTCATTGTGTCAAGCTCTAAAACATCCTTAGCATACTAACCACGTTGCTGGTCAATCCTATACACTCAAGCATAGACCAAAATGGTGAAACCTAGCTTAGAAAGTGAAATCTAGTCATACTTTGACTCATGATCCTATATGGCCAATCTTATTCTAATTTGATGGTACCTAGCCCCATAACCAATCATTAAACATAAAAAGAAAGTCCATTAGACTCTAATTGATAATGCAAATATAGTATAATTGCCCAATTCATAGAGTGCACAAAGATGACATTACGCGATTAAGCTGAATCTAAGCTAGCTTAGTATAATTAAATACAGTTCAGTATAGTGACTGTCATCTCGTGCTTACCTGGAACGAACATTTTTTAAAGATGCTAGAAATGAGTCCTAAACATTAAATTAAAGCTACTTGATGTGCTAAATGCACAGTGAATTTGGTTCTGAAAAGCGTGAAAGATGCATTCTACCGAAAAAAACTACTATTTGACTAAGTTATCAATAGATATGGTTTTTAATGCATGTGCATATAGTATTATTATTCATGAATGTATTCTTTGTTCTCTTCACACACCATGCTCTCTCTCTGAGGGTACTGAGCCTTTACACTGCATAGGAACACTTCGACAACCATTAGTATAATAATATATATTAAAAGCATTTAACGATCAAATGAGCAATCTATCATAAAATTGACACTAGTTTCATGATATGTCTATTATGTAATATGAACATGTTTATTATTGGCCTATTATGCATGTGAGAATCTTGGGCATTACATCAAAGAATAATGTTGTTGATAATTTCATTCTCAATGGCCATTTGGATAAAATTATCAACCAATTCACGAAGTGAATACTAAGATCTTAGATTTAATTATTCCATAAATCTTGAAATACCCTAAAGTGACATTAATATATGGTATCCTTAACTATTTGGTATTCTTGTCAATTCATAAATCATAAACTTCAATATGCTAGAGCTTGCCTCTAATTTCAAAAAGGCTAGTCTTCTAATAATTTAAAGGCTATAACCTATGAAAGCAAGTATAACACCCCCTAGTTTAACTATACTATCGTATACAGTCAAATTACGAAGTATTATTCTTTCTTAAACATATCTTTAGTTGTGACATCCCCCCCTTCCCACACACGTACGTAAGGATATTTGTATAAATATTTAGTGAGATTGGGAGACGCTACTCAGCTTAGAACTGATAAAACAAGGGAAAATTAAAACTTTTGACTTTCTAGAGAGAGAAAGAAAAACTCCACTCATTTTTACATATAGTATAATTTATACATACATACATACTCCCAAAGTGGACCTCTCATAAAAATATACGTAATGTACATATACTCAAAACAAATACAAAATTCTCAGCCAGGAAACCACAGCGTCAAAATGCTCATATACATAAGCCGCGGTCGAAAAGTCAGCGCTCCTCCTCTTAACTCATATTTGAGCAGTATCATCTGCAATGTAAGAATATTTGTGAGTATAAAACTCAGTAAGTAATGAGTGCAAATGCAACGTGCATATTCTAGAAAACAGATAATGGTATGATTGGGATCCCTGTGTATTTTCTATTAGCTGACAAGACTGTGAATCGCATACTGAGCCACTCAAATAACTAATAACTAATCGTAAGCCGTCGTATGGAGGTCTCGAGTCTCAACTACATTTCAAACCCCTCTTTGTACTGCAGATGTAATGCCCCTAAACTCAACTATACGACTACGTAGGTCAAACTAGGAAGTATTACTCTTTTATAAACCATATTTTTAGTTTTTGCAAAAAGGTGGGCCAAATTTAAACTTTTTGAGCTCTAATATAAAAGATACTACGTGGCATTACTTTTTGAAAGTGTCTTTACAAAACATACAACCAAAAACTCCTTATCAGTTTATCTTGCCATCAGTAGTAATATTTACAACACACCAGAATATCAAAATACAAAGAAAACACCACCCACAAGTCAAGCTCGCCTACATCGGTATGATCATGGCAACAAGAAAGCGTGCTAGCTAACCAGCAACTCTATACATCATATATATCCTCACCTGCATCACAGGAACTAAATGAGCTAATGCTCAGTAAGTAAGGATCATGTATGCCCATGAATGTGTTTCATGTAAAAACTTTATTGTAATTCCCATTGTACTCTTTCTTTCATAACTTTTCATTTTGATGCACTTTTCTTAGAAAACATTTCTTTATAGGGCCCTTGAGTACATTACAAAGTCGCGACAGTCGGTAGGCCGTGCCTACCTGTGCGAGAAGGAAACACATAGCCAATGTGAACCATACCTACCCAACATAGACCGACTAAGTAATGCACCTGATAAATCTCATAGTACAATGCTCAGTCCCGACATTCGGTAAGTCGTGCCCACCTATGCGGGAAGGATGCCTGTACAAACCATACTTACCTAATGAAGACAAACTAAACACTGTACTTAAAACATATCTCGTAAAATTAGTACAATGGTACTACTTTAAATCCAATGTGTGGAAAACTTCACTTCTTTGAAAATCATGCTTAAAAGATCATACCATACTTATGTTTCCATAAGCTCTGCAACAATAATATAAATAACATATAATTGAAGTAATACACATAATCATGTAAGACAACATCTTGTATCTACTATTGTTCTTGTGATGCAGTTAAAATAAATTTTCACTTACCTTGTGTCCGGGTGGAAAAGATAGTGGAAAAGATCAGTATCCTCTGTGGCAAGGTGTGTGGCAGATGATGTCAATTTTATTACTAACATTGTCACTACAATGTAAAATGTTTAAAGAAAACAAGTACAAGACTGAATCACAGCTTTTACAAAAGAAGGAACCCTAATCACAAAATGTCATCTACTTCCATAAAAACTAGTCCATTTGCTTCTAAATGGTACCATTTGGTTCTAGAAATATTTGGACAGCACCTCCCCTATTTTTAGGACATCTCCACATGATTAAAATCATGGTTTAAGACCTGTAATAACAATCAACAAGCCAATTCCCACATATACAATTCAAAGAAGATCATTAAGAGCAACCTAAGTACATTTGAATTCCTTTCGTTTAGAGAAATTTTAAACCCAATTTTATACTTGTGTGTCATTATAAACAGCCACCAAAGTCTAATAACTATTGGATCCATAAAATATACACTCCAAATTTAGAAAATCAGATTACAAATATAAAAACTTAATCTACCACACATGACAACACTTAAATCCTTAACTAGCACACTTTAGGGCTTTAAGTATAACTTTAATTCTCCACTTAAATTATGTGTTTCCAGCTATATATAAATGGTTTCCTTAGACCTTAATTCATCAAATAAACGCTTTAATTCAAGAGCTAAAGCAATAGAAATAAATTACAAATTCTAAATTCCACAAAAAGCTCACCTAGACTAGTTTGAACTTTTGTTGAAGCTTTTGCCTTCTACTTCCACAAAACTGATTTTTAATGCTTTTAAATTGATCTTAGGACTCAAGAGAACCTAGAGAAAGCATTACTTAAGTAGAATCACGTGGAGAATGGAAATAACAAAACAAAACCTAGGAAGAAGAACTAGTAGAATTACCTTGACTAGTTTGGACCTATCTTGCTTTCTTGAGCTCCAAATTGAGTTCTACCACTTGGAAACTATTAGAAATGGATAAGGGGAGTTGAAAGAGGTATAGAAAGTTGCTGGAGTGGTGCAAGTCGTGGTTGGGGAGGAAGATAAAATAAATGACTAGATTTGGTCAAAAATCGATACTTAAAGGCTAAGAATGGCATAACTTAAATTCTAAGGGGTATTTTGGGTATTTTGCACCTTACTTTCTATCTAGAACGTCCTTAGCATATTCACCACGTTGCCGGTCAATCCTATACCCTCAAGTGTAGACCAAAATGGTGAAACCTAGCTTAGAAAGTGAAATCTAGTCATACTGTAACATCCCCCGATCCCACACACGCGTACGTAAGGGTATTTGTATAAATATTTAGTGAGATCGGGAGACACTACTCGACTTAGAACTGATAAAATCGGGGAAAATTAAAACTTTTTAGAAGGAAAAAGGAAATTTCCACTCATAATTATACATACTCTAACGTATACATATATACACACTCGGTAAGTGGGCCTCTCATGAAAGTTACATAATGTACACACACAAAATAGGTACAAAATCGTCTATCAGAAAACCATAGCGTCAAAATGCTCATATACACAAGCCACGGTCAGAAAGTCAGCGCTCCTCCTCTAACTCACATATCCTCCGTACTTTCTGCAATGTAAGAAAATTAATGAGTATAAAACTCAGTAAGTAACGTATGCAGATGCAGAGTACACATAACAGAAAACAAATAATCATATGATTGGGATCCCTGTGTATATTGTATTGCCTGACAAGACCATGAATTGCATACTGAGCCACTCAGAGAACGTATAACATATCATGAGCTATATGGAGGTCTCGAGTCTCAAAAATCCCCTCTGTGTACAGCAGAGGTCCACCCCATACCGCCGTCAGAGTGTTCCCGAAGGAACCAAAGTGTCCCCGAAGGAACCATATCACATATTTGGGCGCTGGCCCGCCACACCATATTCACCAATACTCGTCGGGCAATACAAATACACCACGCGTTAATGTCTCATGCAAGACTAACTAACAGATACGTACATACACATATCCAAATATTTTACATTCACAGTAAATAAAGAATTTCTTACATTGCAGATGTAACGTTACTTACCTTATGTCCGACAGAAAAGATAGTGAAAAGGGTCAGTATCCTCAGTGATAAGGTGTGTGGAAGACCTGATATCAATTTCATTACTAGAATGATTACTATAATGTAAAATGCTTAAAGAAAGCAACCACAAGCATAAATCACAACTTTCACAAAATCAAGAAATCTAATCACAAAATGAACTGAAATGGCACATACTTTCATAAAGACTAGTCCATTTGCTTCTAAATAGTACCATTTGGTTTTAAAAATATTTGGACAGCACCTCCCCTATTTTTAGGACATTCCCACATGATTAAAATCATGGTTTAAGATCTGCAATAACAATTCACAAGCCAATTCCCACATATACACCTCAAAGAGGATCATTTATAACAACCTAGGTGCACTTGAATTCTTTTCGGTTTAAACAAAGTTTAAAACTACTTTTACACTTGAATATCATCATAACCAGCCAGTAAATAGGTGTAATCTACATAAAACGATCAATGTCTTACACATTCCAAGTAATGAATTCAAATTACAAGTGTAGACAACTTATTCCAACAATGAAAACACTTGAATCCACAAATAGCAAACTTTGGGGCTTTAAGTCTAACTTTAATCCTCCACTTAAATTCTATGTTTCCAACCATATATAAGGTTTTCTAGGACCTTTATTGATCAAATAAAATCTTTGATTTAAGGGCTAATGCAATAGAAATAAATTACCAATTCCAAATTCCATAAAATTCTCACCTCGACTAGTTTGAACCTTTGTTGAATCTCTTGCCTTCTTCTTCCACAAAACTGATTTCTATGGCTTAGAAATTGATCTTAGGACTCAAGAGGACCTAGAGGAATCATTATTTAAGTGGTATAAAGTAGAGAATTGAAATAATAAAACAAAACCTAGGAAGGAGAATTAGTAGAATCACCTTGACTAGTTTGGATATATCTTGCTTTCTTGAGCTCCAAATTGAGTTCTACTACTTGGAAACTCTTGGAAATGGATAATAGGAGCTGAGAGAAGTCTAAAAATGAGTGGGAGAGTTTCAGTCGTGGCTTGAGAGAAA
>JXTB01000082.1:1137001-1148403 GCA_002914805.1 Parasponia andersonii
ATTATAAGAGTATTTGAAAATGAGTATCATTGTACCAATTTTATAAGATAAGTTTTAATGGCAATTGTTAGTCTGTCGGAGCTGGATAGGTAAGTCTGTTGATGCAGACTCTCCCGTTGAAGCGGGATTTGCTGATGTTATGATGTGTCTCGTTGAAGCGGGACAAGATTAGCACGGTGTGGTATGCCCCTTTGATAAGGGAAGGAGTTTTCAAAAACCTCACACGACGGTCGCACCTTATCTTTACTCTTGGCTAGAGTTCCGCCTAATGTTATCACGGCCTATCGACTTACGGGACAAGCAATGCTCTAAGGGGCCCAATTATGAATAAGTTTTAAGGAAAATACATGGACTAAAATGTTTAAGAAAGAAAAGGGTACAATGGGAACTTTACGAGATTTTAAAGCATACATAAGCATGCATAGTTTTACTTACTGAGCTTTAGCACATTTTAGTCTTGTGGTGCAGATGAGGAGGCACGTTTTGGTGTTGACTAGCTGGTTGCCTGACCTGCCTTTTGTCGCCGTGATCATACAGATGTAGACAAGCTTGACCTGTGGGCGACATTTTTTGTTTTGAGATATTTTAGTGTAATGTAAATATTACTGTTGATGGCAAAATCGACTGGTGAATACCTCTTTTGATTGTTCATTTTGTAAAGACACTTTTAACAAGAAATGCCAGGCAGTTGCTTTTGTCCTAAAGTTCTAGAAAGTTCAAAAAAAAATTTGCTCACCTTTTTATCAAAACTAAAGATAATGTTTAAGAAAAAATAATACTTCATAGTTTGACTGTATATGACAATATGGTTAAACTAGGGGGTGTTACAGTGTTGGTATCAGAGCAGAAGTTTAATCGTTTCTGAAGACTGTCTACATAGGTATAATCATGTGACAAAAAGCTCAGTCAACCAGTAAGTTTTAATTTCCTATGTTAACATTAAATTTGATGCCATATGTTATGTCTTTATTATTGGCTGTTATGTATGGATGTAAGTGAAATGGAAACTATACAGGGAATCATGCCAAGGCCTAAGGGTCAAACTAGCGAGCAAAGGGATGAAAAGACAAGTGCTACTAAAAATGAGATCAACAAGGATGTTGTTATAAGAAGGTTGACAGAGTTAGTTGAGACACAAGCAAGACAGTTAGAAAGGCTTATAGAAAGGGAGGAAAGGCGTGGAGATCAAGCACTACCACAAGCCATAGTTAGACAAGAAAATTATGAACCCGCTTGTGAAAGGTTTAGAAAGAAGCCTGCCAATCCAAGGAAACTACGATAAGCCTCCCGCTTTCAAGGGTGAAACTAATCCACTACTGGCAGAAGAGTGGGTTAGGAGTATTGAGGGTATCTTTGATTATATTAGAATCCCTGATGAGGAAAAAGTTTCATGTGCCACTTTTATGTTCCAGAAGGATGCTAGACACTGGTGGGATTCTATGAAGTCCATCACTGACACTACCAGGCCTACTTGGGAGCAGTTTAAGGAAATATTCTATAGAAAATATTTCAGCAATGCACATAGGATATTGAAGGCTGCTGAGTTTGTTAATCTGAAACAATGAGGTACATTTGTTAGTGACTATATAAAGAAATTTGAAGAGTTATCCCGATTTGCTCCACACATGGTGAGTACAAACGGGCTAAAAGTAAACCAGTTCTTACAGGGGCTCAAGGCAGAAATTTATAGGGATGTTAAGATATCTGCTCATAAAGATATGCCATATGCTGAGGTTGCAGATAAAGCTCTTGAAGCTGAAGAAGCAGAACTAAGAGTTATAAGAGCTCAAGAAATTCGTAGGAATATAAATATGGCAAGGAGAAATATAACTTTTGGAAGAGGATCTCAACTAGGGGCTAGTGGAAATAAATGAAAGTGGTAAAAGAATCAAGGAGAAAGACAAGAGCCCCAAAAACGCCAAGTTACGGGCAGCAGATACAATCAACTACAACCCAGAGGACTGTTTGTCCTAAATGTAGGAAGACTCATCGTGGAGAATGTCTAATGGGTTCTGGTGCTTGCTTCTTGTGTGGAAAATCTGGACACTATGCAAAGAATTGTCCGACCGCTACAGATGAGCAGAAGAAAGTCTCAACTCGTGTGTATACAATGACCAAAGAAGATGCCGAGGCTAACCCATCTGTTGTAGCAGGTGAGATTCTTATCTTTGGTATTCCTATTCATGCATTAATAGATTCAGGGGCTACACATTCATTTGCATCACCTGCATTTGTGAGAAAATTGGGCAAAATGCCAGAGTACTTGAATTTCAAATATTGTGTAACCATTCCATCAGGAGAAGTTTTATGTTCTGATCAAGTTCTTAAGGCATGTCCAATCTAAATAGCTGGTAAAGATTTGTGTGTAGATTTGATAGTATTGGATATGCAAGATTTTGAGGTTATCTTAGGTATGGATTGGTTATGAAAATACCATGCTACTATTGATTGCTATTTGAAGAGGGTAGTGTTTCAACCACCAAGCACAGAGAAGTTCACTTTTGTCGGTACTAGTGGAAATTCGATGATTCCAATAATCTCCTCAATAAAAGCATGAAGGTTACTAGAAAAGGGATGCATGGGTCACTTGGCCAACATAATGGATACTAGAGAAGAGTTAAAAGTGAAGCCTGAAGAAGTGCCGGTAGTTAGTGAATTTCTAGATCTATTTTCTGAAGATTTGTCTCGGTTACCACCTGATAGAGAGATAATGTTTGTTATTGACTTATTGCCCGGTATAGCTCCTATTTTGAAAGCACCTTATAGAATGGCTCCGGCAGAGTTAAAGGAACTGAAAGTACAATTACAAGAGTTATTAGACAAAGGTTTTATTCGCTCAAGCTTTTCACCATGGGGTGCTCCAGTTTTGTTTGTAAAGAAGAAAGATGGGACTATGAGGCTTTGCATTGATTATAGGGAGCTGAATAAGGTCACAATCAAAAACAAGTATCCGCTTCCCAAGATTGATGATTTGTTTGATCAACTACAAGGAGCTTCTGTGTTTTCAAAGATTGACTTAAGATCAGGTTACCACCAATTGAAAATTAAGGAGGAAGATATTTTAAAAATAGCTTTCAGAACAAGATATGGACACTATGAGATTTTAGTAATGCCCCAGCTGCTTTCATTAATATGATGAATCAAGTATTTAAGGATTTCCTAGATAAATTAGTTATAGTTTTCATCGATTATATTTTGATTTCCTCACGCTCAAGAGACGAGCATATGGAACATCTGAGGACCGTGTTGAGAATTCTTAGGGAAAAGCAGCTGTATGCTAAGTTTAAGAAGTGTGAATTCTAGTTAGAGAAAGTTATCTTTCTTGGTCATGTGATTTCTGAAAATGGTATTTCCGTGGATCCAACAAAAGTTGAAGCTGTGAATAATTGGTTGAGACCTACAAATGTTTCTGAGATTCATAGCTTCTTGGGGTTACCTGGTTATTATAGATGCTTTGTTGAAGGTTTCTCGAAGCTGGCTTCTCCATTGACTCATTTAACGAGGAAGAATATGAAGTTTTACTGGAACGAAAATTGTGAAAGGAGTTTTGAGGAGTTGAAGCATCGTTTGATAACAGCCCCTATACTTTCAATACTATCCGGATCAGGAGGATTTGTTGTTTATAGTGATGCCTTAAAGAATGGTCTAGGATGTGTTCTGATGCAAAATGGCAAAGTCATTGCATATGCCTCCAGGCAATTGAAGGAATATGAAAAGAAGTATCCTACTCATGATTTAGAGCTAGCAGCAGTTGTTTTTGCACTGAAAATTTGGAGACACTATCTCTTTGGGGAGAAGTGTGAGATCTACACAGATCACAAGAGTCTAAAATACTTCTTTACCCAAAAAGAACTGAATATGAGACAAATAAGATGGCTTCAACTGGTGAAAGATTATGACTATGAGATTAACTATCATCCAGGAAAAGCTAATATGGTTGCTGATGCTCTAAGTAGGAAATCATTGGCTACTATATTTATTAAGCATGTTGATAGGAAACATCTTTTAATGGATTTACATAAGTTAGAGTTAGAGATTGTGCCTACAGGTTTAACAGAAAGATTGGCTGGTCTTACTCTACAACCAACAATTTTAGAGAAAATCAAACAAGGCCAGAATACAGATCCCTATATAATGAATTTAAAGAGTAAGATAGAATCCGGAAAGGAGATGGCCTTCCAAATTTCTGGTGATAGTGTAATTAGGTATGGAAATAGATTGTGTGTGCCTAGTGGAATTGTTAGAAAAGACATATTGACAGAAGCTCATACCACTCCCTACTCTGTGCATCCTGGCACTACAAAGATGTATAGAGAATTAAAGATGTATTACTGGTGGCCTGGTATGAAGAAAGATATGGTTGAGTTTGTAGAGCAGTGTCTCACATGCCAGCAAGTCAAAGCTGAACATCAAAGACCTGCTGGGAAATTAAAGCCTTTGAACATACCTAAATGGAAATGGGAAGAAGTTGCTATGGATCTTGTTGTTGGACTTCCTAAGACAACTAAGGGACATGATGCTATTTGGGCGATTGTGGATAGATATACCAAATAAGCTCATTTCCTTCATGTTAGAATAACCTATAACTTTGACCAGTTTGCTCGGTTATATGTTCAAGAGATAGTGAGACTACATGGTGTTCCAAAAGTTATCATTTCTGACCGAGATTCTAGATTTACTTCGAAATTTTGGAGGAGTGTTCAAGAGGCAATGGGCACAAAATTGGCATTTAGTACAGCGTTTCATCCATAAACTGATGGGCAATCAGAGAGGACTATACAGACCCTTGAAGACATGCTCAGAGCTTCTATGTTGGATTTCCATGGATCTTGGAGCAAATACCTACTGCTTATAGAATTTGCTTACAATAATAGTTACCAAGCTTCCATTGAAATGCCCCCATATGAAGCATTGTACGGAAGAAAGTGCAAATCTCCTATTCATTGGGATGAGATGGGGAGAGAAAATTTCTTGGTCCAGAACTAATAAGAGAGACAAATGAGGCAACAGAGAAGATTCGAAAAAGGATACTAGCTGCTCAAAGAAGACAGAAACGTTATTCAGATCCTAAAAGAAGAAAACTAGAATTTGACATTGGAGATAAAGTATTTCTAAAGATTGCTCCTATGAAAGGAATCATAAGGTTTGGGAAGAAAGGAAAGCTAAGTCCCAGATATGCAGGTCCTTTTGAGATACTCGACAAAGTTAGAGATGTTCCCTATAGACTCGCTTTGCCGCCATCATTGTCGAATGTACACAATGTATTTCATGTCTCTATGTTAAGAAGGTACATTTCAAATCCTTCACATGTTCTGAATTTTGAGCAACTGGAGCTAAATCAAGACGTGAGCTATGAGGAACATCCAATGAAGATTTTGGATACAAAAGAAAAAGAACTTAGAAACAAGAAAATCCCTTTGGTCAAAATATTACGGAAGAACCATGGAGTGGAAGAGGCCACATGGGAAAGAGAGGAAGAAATGAAAATTAAGTATCCACACCTATTTGGGTAAGCAAATTTCGAGGACGAAATTTTATAAAGAGGGGAGAATTATGGTGCCCAAGATTCTCACATACATACTAAGCCAATAATAAATATGTTATAATTGCATATTAGGCAACTAGAAGTCGTTAATACTAGTTTTGTAGTAATATACTCATTCATTATGTTATGTGCATTTACATACATATTATTACACTAATAATTATCGAAGTGTCCCAATGCAGTGTAAAGGTTCAACATCCTCAGAGAGAGCTCGGTGTGCTAAAAGAATAAAGAATATAATTATGAAGCAATACTATGTGCACATGCATTTACTTATTGATAACTTAGTTAAATAGTAGTTTTTCGATAAAATGCATCTTTCATGCGTTTCAGAACCAAATTCACTGTGCATTCCATAAATTGGGAAATTATACTTTATTTGCATTATCAATTAGAGTCTAATGGAATTTCTTTTTATGTTTAATGATTGGTTATGGGGCCAGGTTCCACAAATTAGAATAAGATTGGCCATATAGGATCATAAGTCAAAGTATGACTAGATTTCACTTTCTAAGCTAGGTTTCACCATTTTGGTCTACACTTGGGTGTATAGGATTGACCAGCAATGTGGTGAGTATGCTAAGGATGTTTTAGCGCTTGACACATGGAAAGTAGTGTGTAAAATACCCAAAATACCCCTTAGAATTTAAGTTATACCTTTTCTTAGCCAATAAGTGTTGATTTTGAGTCAAATCTGGTCATTTGCTTTCCCTTTCTCTCTAGCCACGACCTAAAACACTCCAATACTTTTTCTGACTTCTCTAAGCTCCCCTCAAACATTTCCAAGAGTTTCCAAGTGGCAGAACTCAAATTGCAGCCCTAGAAAGCAAGATACACCAAAACTAGCCAAGGTAATTCTATTAAGTTCTTCTTTTTAAGTCTTGTCTTTTAATTTCAATTTTCTACTTGTTCCCATTTAAATAATGGTTTCTTCAAGTCTTCTTAAGTCCAAAAATCTAATTCTAAGCTTAGAGAATCAGTATGGTGGAGGTAGAAGGCAAGAAATCCAACAAAATCTCAAACTAATCAAAGTGAGCATTATGTATGATTTTGAACTTATAGTTAATTTCTTTTGTGTTAGCCCTTAAACCAAAGCAATTATTTGGTGAATAATGGTCCTAGGTACCTTATATATCACTGGAAACATAAAATTTAGGTGTAAGATTAAAGTTAAATCTAAGGCCCCAAAGATTGCTATTTATGGATTTAAGTGTTTTCATGTGTGGTAGATTAAGTTTTCAATATTTGTAATCTGATTTCTTAAACTTATAGTATATATTTTATTGATTCTATTAGTTATTACACTTATTTGATGGCTGGTAATGATGGCACACAAGTGTAAAAGTCGTTTAAACTTTGTAAAAGATTGAAAGGAATTCAAATGCACTTAGGATGTTCCAAATGATCCTCATTGATGTATATATGTGGGAATTGGATTGTTAATTGTTATGGCAGGTTTCAAACCATAATTTTAATCATATGGGAATGTCCCTGAAATAGGGGAGGTGCTGTCCAAATATTTTTAAAATGAAATGGCACCATTTAGGAGCAAATGGGCTTGTTTTTACAAAATGATGTGCCATTTTGGACCATTTTGTGCTAATGAACTAGCATTTGTATTTTACAACTTTTGAACAGTTTTTCAATGCTAGTTATTAGCTGTTAAGTACTTTAAGTGATTTACACACTCCTGAGTCATTTTAAGATTAAGTTTCCTAAATTGGTTAAAGTTCTGATTTCGGTCTTGTTCAATTATCTTGATACATTCTTTTGTAAAATGTGCACCTTGAATAATAGTAATTTATGACAGGTATTTAGCACACCAATCTCTAGAGGATATTGACCCTTTCCACTATCAGTTTCTATTCAAGACACGAGGCTTGACTTACAACTGCATCACAAGAACTATATGGAAGATGTATTTATGTGAAACTTACTTATTCCTGAAAGTTATGAAATGGCATGTGCATGGCATATTTTGCATGAAAATGGAGATTTTTATTATAAGAGTATTTGAAAATGAGTATCATTGTACCAATTTTATAAGATAAGTTTTAATGGCAATTGTTAGTCTGTCGGAGCTGGATAGGTAAGTATGTTGATGCAGACTCTCCCGTTGAAGCGGGATTTGCGGATGTTAAGATGTGTCTCGTTGAAGCGGGACAAGATTAGTGCGGTGTGGGATGCCCCTTTGATGAGGGAAGGAGTTTTCAAAAACCTCACACAACGGTCGTACCTTATTTTTACTCTTGGCCAGAGTTCCGCCTAATGTTATCACGGCCTATTGACTTACGGGATAAGCAATGCTCTTAGGGGCCCAATTATGAATAAGTTTTAAGGAAAATACATAAACTAAAATTTTTAAGAAAGAAAAGGGTAAAATGGGAACTTTACGAGATTTTAACGCATACATAAGCATGCATAGTTTTACTTACTGAGCTTTAGCTCATTTTAGTCTTATGATGCAGATGAGGAGGCACGTTTTGGTGTTGACTAGCTGGTTGCCTGACTTGCCTTTTGTCACCGTGATCATACAGATGTAGACAAGCTTGACCTGTGGGTGACATTTTTTGTTTTGAGATATTTTGGTGTAATATAAATATTACTGTTGATGGCAAAATCAACTGGTGAAAACCTCTTTTGATTGTACATTTTGTAAAGACACTTTTAACAAGAAATGCCATGCAGTTGCTTTTGTACTAATGTTCTAGAAAGTTCAAAAAAAAATTTGCTCACCTTTTTATCAAAACTAAAGATAATGTTTAAGAAAGAGTAATACTTCATAGTTTGACTGTATATGATAATATGGTTAAACTAGGGGGTGTTACACTCTACCCCTGAGAGACATACACAGGAGTTAGCAGAACTCCGCGAGATGGTCCGTAGGTAGGCAGAACAAATTGAGAGGCTATTACAACAGCAAGAGGAAAGACAGATTCTGCCAAATGCACAACCATCACCACCCCCATCTCCACCACAAGCCCCATCTGCATTTTACCCTCTTGAACCACTATATGAACAGTTTAGGAAACAACACCCGCCAGTATTTGAGGGTACTACAGATCCACTCAATGCAGAAGAATGGAAATGTTCGTTGGAAACAATTTTTGACTTTATGCAGCTTAATGAAAGGGAGAAAGTTTATTGTGTTGTTTATATGTTAAAGAAAGATGCACATATATGGTGGGACGTGATTAGGCAAACCAAAGACACTACTCAGATGACATGGACAGAATTTCAATTTGTTTTCAATGAGAAATATTACAGTACTGCAGTATTGGCCACAAAGGTGAATGAGTTTAGTAAGTTACAACAGAGTAACCTTTCAGTGGCTGAATATGTGAGAAAATTCGATCAGTTAGCAAGGTTCGCTTCAGACATGGTCCCTAATGATGTCACTAGAGTCACTCGCTTTATGGAGGGACTTAAGCCAGAGCTTGCTTGAGATGTTAACATGGGACTTACAGGGCCAATTTCTTATGGAAAGACTGTAGAGAAAGCTTTACAAGCTGAACATCGAGAGGAGAAGATATTAAAAGCTAGAGCTTCTACTAGTTTTCCTCGTAGAGATTCCAGCCCAATGTAGGTCGTTTCAATGACAATAAATGAAGAGGTCAATTTTTCCAAGGTGGGTTAGAATAAAACAAGAGATTCAATAGCGGACAACAGAGTGGACAACAAAGGACACAACAGTGGCCACGATGTGAAAAATGCAGTAAGAACCATCCTGGAGAGTGCAAAGCTCATACCACAGTTTGTTATAAATGTGGTAAGGAAGGACATTTCAAAAGAGAGTGCCCATTGTGGAAGAATGAGCAGAAGAAAGAAGAACCTAGGAAGACCAATGCTAGGGTGTTTGCACTTACTCAAGCTAACGCAGACGCAGACCCTTCGGTTGTTTCAGGTGAGATTCTTATCGCTGACATACCTACACATGCATTAATAAATTCTGGTGCCACACATTCATTTGCATCTATAACATATGTGAGGAGATTGGGTAGACCCCTTGATCAGCTGCTAGAGGTATTTAGTACGGCGTTACCATCAGGGGAAATATTATATTCAGATCAGTGGCTAAAAAGAGTTCCATTATAGATAGATGGTAGAGAGCTATTTGTGGATCTTGTGATGTTGGAAATGCAGGAATATGAGGTAATACTCGGTATGGATTGGCTTTCCAAGTATAATGCTACTATTGAATGTGGAAAGAAAAGAGTAATTTTCCAACCTTCTAAAGAGGCTCAGTTTGTTTTCATCGGTACTCCACAAAAAACTAATGTACCTATCATCTCTGCTTTGAAGGCAAAGAAATTGTTGGACAATGGTTGTTCAGGGTATTTAGCCAATGTAATAGATACTTCTANGACATTTCAAAAGAGAGTGCCCATTGTGGAAGAATGAGCAGAAGAAAGAAGAACCTAGGAAGACCAATGCTAGGGTGTTTGCACTTACTCAAGCTAACGCAGACGCAGACCCTTCGGTTGTTTCAGGTGAGATTCTTATCGCTGACATACCTACACATGCATTAATAAATTCTGGTGCCACACATTCATTTGCATCTATAACATATGTGAGGAGATTGGGTAGACCCCTTGATCAGCTGCTAGAGGTATTTAGTACGGCGTTACCATCAGGGGAAATATTATATTCAGATCAGTGGCTAAAAAGAGTTCCATTATAGATAGATGGTAGAGAGCTATTTGTGGATCTTGTGATGTTGGAAATGCAGGAATATGAGGTAATACTCGGTATGGATTGGCTTTCCAAGTATAATGCTACTATTGAATGTGGAAAGAAAAGAGTAATTTTCCAACCTTCTAAAGAGGCTCAGTTTGTTTTCATCGGTACTCCACAAAAAACTAATGTACCTATCATCTCTGCTTTGAAGGCAAAGAAATTGTTGGACAATGGTTGTTCAGGGTATTTAGCCAATGTAATAGATACTTCTACGGAACAACAATTGAAACCTGAAGATGTATCGATAGTTAGAGATTTCTTAGAAGTGTTTCCAGAAGAATTACTAGGATTACCACCAAATAGGGAAATTGAGTTCGTTATTGAATCAATACCTGGTATCGCACCAATATCGAAGGCACCCTATAGAATGGCACCTGCACAGTTGAAAGAACTGAAGACACAATTACGGGAACTTTTAGACAAAAAGTTTATTAGACCTAGCTATTCACCATGGGGCGCTCCAGTTTGTTTGTCAAGAGGAAAGATGGTACAATACGGATGTGTATTGATTACAGAGAGTTAAATAAAGTGACAATTATGTGGTGCCCAAGATTCTCACATGCATATTAAGCCAATAATAAATATGTTATAATTGCATATTAGGCATCTAGAAGTCGTTAATACTAGTTTTATAGTAACATACTCATTTATTATATTATGTGCATTTACATACATGTTATTACACTAATGATTATAGAAGGGTTGTAAAGCAGTGTAAAGGTTCAATGTCCTCAGAGAGAGAGAGCTCAGTGTGCTAAAAAAACAAAGAATATAATTATAAAAGCAATACTATGTGGACATGCGTTAAGATCGTACTTATTGATAACTTAGTCAAATAGTTGCTTTTCGGGAAAATACATCTTTCATGCTTTTCAGAACCAAATTCACTGTGCATTTAGCCCATCAAATAGCTTTAATTTAATGTTTAGGACTTATTTCTAGAATTTTAAAAAAAATGGTCATTCCAGGTAAGCACGAGATGACAGTCATTATACTGAACTGTGTTTAATTGCACTAAACTAGCTTAGATTAAGCTTAATCGCGTAATGTCATTTTTGTGCATTCTATGAATTGGGCAATTATAATTTATTTGCATTATCAATTAGAGTCTAATGGACTT
>JXTB01000083.1:18998-36498 GCA_002914805.1 Parasponia andersonii
CTAATAACATAAAATTAAATAAAACTAAATCTAAACCAAAATAAAATAAAACAACTTAAATTACTAAAAATATAAATTAAAATTACTCTAGGACACATATTTTTAATGAATAAAATAGCATAATTAACTCTATTTTTACAGAGTTATCACACCCCTAAACTAAAATTTTTATTAGTCCTCAAGCAAAAAAAATAAAGAAAAACCTAAACAAAATTCTAAACACCTAAACATGACTTAATAACGACCAGTTTAATTCTCAAAATTTGCCTCAAAGATTTCACATAATATAAAGTTCAAGGAAAAATTCTAAATATTGTAAAGTCTAGAATTTCAATTCAAATGCCAATTTGATTCCACTATAGACTCCTTGAGTATGTGTGTGTGTGTGAAAATAATTATATTTAATCATATTCAACTCGGATCAGTTTATGCAAATAAGTAAGTTATAATAAATCTCTAGATAGAAATATATAAAATCCATAGGCGTACTTTTCATACCACTCTCTATTAATGTAGACAAACATTGCACCAAAGATCATTAGGACTTTATTAAGCTTGTAATGTATGGCTAAGATAACAGGTATGATAATAAACATTTTTATAGCTCAAATCACCTTAAGTACATAAATTATTCTTGGATCTTTATACAACTCAACTCAACACTTTATTGACATACTACCCCCAAACTTGTTTTCTAATTTCATCTATCATTCCACATTTTTTTCTTTTCATAAGCTACTATACCCTAAATTTATGATTTTCAATCTTTTTTTTTCATCACTTTTTTTTCCTTTTTTTTCAATTTTTTTTCGCTTAAGAGTATAGTACTTTCTTCTTTTTTTTTTTTTTATGCCTTCACAAAATTTTTCTTAACACCACCCTTCCTCCCATATTGTCACATAGTATAAATTTGATATTCAATAAAGATCACATGTGCTATCAGGTGTAAGGTAAAATGTTGGAAATAATTTAAAAACTAGGCTAAAAATATATGTGTCAAAGAAAAAGTCAAATTAGGCTCAAAGGGCATACTAAGAATATAAGTAGTGTCAAGGGTAGGCTTGAAAGGCTCAATCGATCCAAAGATAGCCTAAATCATATCTCTAATGTAATGCAATCTAGGATTTCGCCTCAAGTGTTAATCAAATAGCTTCTAGAGTTTATTAATAAGATTTCAAAGATGTATTTAATCCACATAAATTTTCTCTAAGTATGCAAAATAATCAAATGCAACTATTCATGTGCTCAAAATTTCAAGGAATCATAAGAAAAACTAAACTAACACATAATTAAGCACACAGACAAAAACAACATTTATCATTTTTCTAAGAATCTTATTCTGTCAAATCAAGATTTTATCATAGGCATTTGACAATCAAACCAGATCATAAAACAAACCTAAACTATTAACTTTTTTTATTTTTTTATTTTTTTTGAAAATTTTAACTCCCTATCTTCAAACTTAAAATTAACATTGTCACTAATGTTAAAAATAAAAGAAAAAGTAAAAGAAAACTCTCTCAAATTTTCACACGAAGGTGGAGGCTGCTGGTTAAGTCGTTGAAATTAACATATCGACCCCCAAATTTGTGCAAGAACCTGAGATACATAAAAACAAAACAAAAAAAAAAACATAACAAAAGAAAATAAACCTAAAAATTCAAAATTAAAAGAAAAAAAAGTAGTTCATGGGTTGCCTCCCAAGAAACGCTTAATTTATAGTCATCAGCCAGACGTAATGTCACGTTTCAACTCGGATCCACTAAAGTCATGTGATATGTTGGCAGCTTAGGTCCACCTTCAATATATGCCTTTAGACGCTGGCCATTAACTTTGAATTTCCTTTCATTACTTTGAATCTCAATAGCTCCATGTGGAAAAATTTGAACCACTGTGAATGGTCCAGACCACCAAGAACGAAGCTTTCCAGGAAACAGACGTAAGCGAGAATTAAATAGCAACACCTTCTGACCAGGGACAAAATCGCGTTTCAAAATATGCAAATCATGCCACTTCTTTGTACGCTCTTTGTAAATCTTGGCATTTTCATACGCATCTTGACGAAATTCATCCATCTCATTAAGCTGCAAAAGTCACTTCTCTTTTGCTACATTGTAGTCAAAATTTAACTTCTTTATCGCCCAATATGCATGATGTTCCAGTTTAATTGGTAAATGACATGCTTTTCCAAACACCAACCAATAGGGTGACATTCCAATTGGTGTCTTAAAAGCTGTTCAGTAGGCCCTAAAGTGCATCATCTAATCTTCTCGACCAATCTTTCCTCGATGCATTCACTGTCTTTTCTAAAATCTACTTCAATTCTCTATTAGAAACCTCAACCTGCCCACTCGTCTGGGGATGATAGGCTGTTGCTATCTTATGCGTCACACCATACTCGGCTAGAAGAGTAGCAAGTTGCTTGTTATAGAAATGCTTTCCCTCGTCGTTTATAATTACCCTTGGAGTTCCAAAGCGAGTGAAAATATTTTTGCGAANGCCACAAGAATATATACGTTATTAAAAGAAGGCGGGAATGGCCTCATAAAATCAATTCCCCAGACATCGAATAGTTCTACCTCCAAGATATTACTTAAAGGCATCCTATGTTGACAAGAGATGTTTCCAGTCCTCTGGCAGTGATCACAGGCCATAAGGTAAGAGTAAGCATCCTTGAATAATGTTGGCCAATAGAAACTCGATCGAAAGATCTTTGATGTTGTTCTATTAGCTCCAAAGCGACCACCATAATCGGAAGAATGGCAATGATGAAGTATGTTTGTCATCTCTTCTTCTGGAATGCATCTTCGAATAATCTGATCGGTACAATGCTTGTATAAGAAAGGGTCTTCCTAATAATAATGTTTTACATCAGAAAGAAAATTCTTCTTTTGTTGTCTCGTTTGGTCAAGTGGAAAGACATTACTTGCCAAGTAATTCACGAAGTCTGCAAACTAAGGAGGATTATTGGTGCTGAGGGAAAAGAGCTGCTCATCTGAAAATGTCTCTTTAATGGGTGATTCCATATCTTCCTGTTGTTCATGAGGCTCTAAACGAGATAAGTGATCTGCTACTAAGTTCTCAGTACCTTTCTTATCTCTTATTTCTAGGTCGAATTCTTGCAACAGTAGGACCCAACGGATTAGCCTTGGCTTTGCATCTTTCTTTTCAATCAAATACCTGATGGTAGAATGGTCTATATAGACTATAACTTTAGTAACAATCAAGTATGACCGGAATTTGTCAATAGCAAAAATCACAACTAACATTTCTTTCTTAATGATGGCATAATTCAACTAGGTATCGGTCAAAGTTTGGCTGGCATAGTATATGGCATGAAATATTTTACCTCTTCATTGACCCAAAACAGCTCCAATGGCATAGTCACTGGCATCACACATTAATTCAAAAGGTAAACTCCAATCAGGCGCTATAATAATAGGAGCTGATACCAATGCAGTTTTCAAAAGTTGGAACGCTTTAAGGCATTCTTCATCGATATTGAAAGGTACATCCTTTGCAAGAAGATTGCAAAAAAGCTTCGTGATTTTAAAGAAGTCCTTGATGAAGCACCTATAGAATTCAGCATGGCCCAGGAAGCTTCGTACACTCTTTACTGGTGTTGGAGGTGGTAACTTTTCAATGGTCTCAATTTTAGCACGATCAACCTCAATGCCCTTCATAGAAACTCGGTGACCAAGAACTATACCCTCTTGTACCATAAAATGGCATTTCTCCTAGTTCAAGATCAAGTTGGTCTCCTCACAACATTTTAATACTAGGGCTCAATTTTCCAAACAGGAGTCAAAGGAAGGACCAAAAACAGAGAAATTGTCCATGAATACCTCAATGAAATGTTCTGCCATATCGGAGAAAATTGCTAACATGCAACGCTGAAAAGTCGCAAGGGCATCACAAAGTCCAAATGGAATCAGTCTGTAAGCAAATGTTCCATAAGGGCAAGTGAAGGTAGTTTTCTCTTAGTCCTCAGGAGCAATGGCTATTTAATTATACCCAGAGTAGCCATCTAAAAAGCAGTAGAAAGGATACCTAGCTAATCTGTCGAGCAACTGGTCAATGAATGGTAAAGGAAAATGATCTTTCCTTATGGCCTTATTGAGCTTTTTGTAATCAATGCATACCCTCCGGCCAGTAAAAGTTCTCGTAGGGATCAATTCATTATTTTCATTCTGCACCACTGTCATCCCTCATTTCTTGGGCACAACTTGTACAGGGCTAAGCCATGAGCTATCTGATATAGGATAGATAATGCCAACATCCAGAAGCTTCAGTACCTCTGCTCGTACTACCTCTTTCATATTGGGATTTAATCGTCGTTGATGTTCAATAGAAGGTTTGTAGTTGTCCTCCATCAAAATCTTATGCATATATATAGACAGGCTGATTCCCTTGATGTCGACAATAATCCACCCCAAAGCTGTTTTATGGTTCTGCAACACATGCAAAAGCTTTTCCTCTTATTCTTCATTTAAGGAAGCAGGAATAATAACTAGAAGTGTGGAGGATTCTCCTAAGAAAGCATATCGTAGATGAGCTGGCAATGGCTTTAGTTCCAATTCTGGTGGCTTGACTACTGATGGTAATGGACAAGGAGTCTTGTGTCCCAATTCTTCAAAAGGTTTCTTGATAAAGATTGGCAGTGCGGCATCTAACCTTTTTAAACATTCTAGGACTTCAGGATTGTCAGAAATGTGTGCTCCAATAAGACAAGACTCAAGAGGACTAGCTGGTAGGCTTGCTTGAAATACTTTTTTGACATAACTGTCAGCAATGTCAATTCTCGAACAGCTATCCACTTCAGTTGGGTATTTCATTGCCTTGAAAACATTGAAAGTGACTTGTTTTTCTTGTACTCTTAGAATGAGTTGCCATTTCTGTAAATCTATGAGAGTCCTTCCTATTGCTAAGAATGGTCGACCAAGTATGATCGAAATTTCTTGATCTTCCTCCATGTCTAGAACTATAAAATCTGCAGGGAAGATGAATTTGTCAACTTTTACTAGTACATCCTCGATAGTTCCCCTTGGATACTTGATAAATCTATCTGCCAGTTGTAGGGAGACAGTGGTTGGCTTGGCTTCCCCCAAACCTAGCTTCTTTTATACAAATAGTGGCATAAGATTTATGCTTACTCCCAAGTCACATAGAGCTTTATCGAAGCCCAATAGTATAGGGGATAGTAAAGCTCTCAGGATCTTTTAGCTTTGGTGGTAATTTCTTCTAAAAGATTGCACTGCACTCCTCAGTAAGTGCTACTGTCTCATACTCACCCAGCTTTCTCTTGTTGGAAAGGATTTCTTTCATAAACTTTACATAGCTGGGCATCTGTTCTAAGGCATCTGCAAAAGGTATATTGATATGCAATTTCTTGAATACATCGAGAAATTTAGAAAATTTCTTATCTAATTTTTGCTTATGGAACCGCTGAGGATATGGAATTGGGGAACATAGGGAGGTGGGTTATCTGGGAAGAGCTTCGATTAGGCTTCTCAACTTCACTAACAAGCATCGTTTCTTGAGTTTGCTCAGAAGATGGCTCAATGTTGTCTTCAACTTGGTCATTAGTCTTGTCTCTTACTTTGACAAGATCCTTTAATACTTTGCCACTTTGGAGGGTTATAGCTTTAACGTGCTCTTTTGGATTTGTCTCTGTGCTGCTTGGCAAAGCACCCTATGGTCGTGCGGAGAGCATATTTGAAATCTAACCTATTTGAACTTCCAAATTTCTGATAGATGCATCATTCCTTGCCATATATCGATTTGTATTCTCAGTAAGTTGTGCAAGAATATCTTCCAAAGAGACTTTATTGGCTTGAGGTTGAGGTTGATATCCCATTGGTGGTCTTACGACATTGTCATTATTTCTCCATGAAAAATTTGGATGGTTGTGCCATCCCAGATTATAAGTGTTGGAGTACGGGTTGTTTTGCTGCCGGTTGACATTCCCCACAAAGTGTGCTTACTCAGGCTGTGATGTATCGAAGAAATTACTATCATGGCAGTTGTTACTAGCATAAGGCCCACCATATAAATTACACCTCTCAGGAGTAGGATGAATAGCATCGAATCGCTTCGTTAATGCGGCCACTTGAGCTGTAAGTGCATCAACTTCATGTACCCTATAAGCATTTTTAGGTGTAGAGCGTTCAATTGGCCATTGATAGGCATTAGCAGCCATCTCTTCAAGTAATTCATAGGCCGCTTCTTCAATCTTCGCTATTAATGAACCTCCGGTAGCTACATCTACGAGGGTTCTAGTCGAGCCACTTAACCCATTGTAGAAGGTCTATAACTGTAACCACTTCGGAAGTCCATGATGTGGGCACCATCTCAACATGTCTTTGTACCTTTCCTAGGCTTCATATAATGACTCTCCATCTTGCTAGGTAAAAGTAGTAATATTGTTCCGCATCTTTGCTGTTTTTGCTAGTGGGAAAAATTTGGATAAAAACTTCTGAGCAAGATCATTCCATGTAGTGATGGTTCCAGGTGGTAAGGAGTTCAACCAGCTTTTAGCCTTGTCCCGAAGTGAAAACGGGAACAATCTCAGTCTAATGGCATCATCAGTAATGCCATTATGTTTAAAAGTCTCTCAGATCTCGAGGAAAGTGGCAATGTGAGCATTTGGATCATCAAGGGGAGAGCCGCTAAATTGATTGGCTTGCACCATCTGTATGATAGCCGGCTTGATCTCGAAATTATTGGCTTGTATGGTCGGACGTCTAATCCCCGAGAAGGTCTCATTAACCACAGGCAAAGCATAGTCACGTAACGCTCAGTTGTTTATGATCGCTCCTTCTTGTCCCCTTGCTAAATCGTTTCCTTGGTCGTCAGCCATAGTATCTTGTTCTAGTCTAGAAACCTCTCTCTTTTCTTTTCTGTTCTTTTGACACGTACGCTCGATCTCAAAATCAAAAGGAAATAGATCTTCTTTTCCAAACTTTCTCATATACTGGCCTTAATCACCTTGAAAACAAAAGCAAGACACTAAGTAAAATTAAAAAAAAATCAAACTAAAATTAAAGTTGCTTAGCATCGATATTAATAAAAATCAAACAGTCCCCGACAACGGCGCCAAAAACTTGTAGTGAAAATTATGAATGCAAGTATACGTATCGTAAACAAGTAATAAAGTAATGAGTATGAGTATCGTCCCACAAAGACTGTTGATTTACTAAGTACCGAAATTTAGCTAACCCTAATTTTATTTAAATCAATTGGCTAAAGAAAAATTAAATTAAATTAAAATTGAAAATAAACTAAAAGCAATAAAAATATACGAGAATAAAAATTAAAAACAAAAAATAAAACAAGATGTAAATCAATAAAATTAAAACTTAGGATGTCTGATTTCATCGTAATTAATCCACTCTAAAAATTCTCTATCTTATTAGCCTACAATTATTCCCCTAGTTGATAGTCGAGATTCCCTAATTTATTCATTATTCTCTCCTGAGTTCAAGCAAAAACATCCTTAATTACCAATTCACTATATTCCTATGTAAATTAAACTAATTAAGAATTCATTAAGATCTATGGAAACTCATATAGCGACTACACAAACCATGTAAATATATTCCTATTTAACATCCAATTTATGGCTTTCAATCCAACGAACTAGACGCATAAATCTCCTTCCGGTTTCATTATGATTAATAAATCATCTATTTAGTGGCCAATTAAATAGAAGCATTAAGAATAGAATTGAAAACTCAATTAGGAAAAATAATTCATGGACTAAATTGAAAGAAAAATATTTAAAGCATCATAGTTAGGCTACGTCACAGCCCTAGAAAAGAAATCTAGAATATAATTAAACTAAGAGAAACAAAACTATTAAATGAAAACATCCTAAAAAAAATAAAATTCTAAAATTGAAAATAAAATCAAACTAAAGAAATCGCAGTTGAAAAGGCTTCACTCCACTGCTTTGTCTCCCACAGAATTTCTCTCTCTGGACTACTATGTTTCTCTCTCTAGAATTATGTATTTCTCCCTCTGTCCCGTAGTCCTTTTATAGCTGAAAAGAGAGTATTTCCTAATTATTCACGGATTCCTATGCTCAAATATGATTAGCTGTGTGATGTGTCACTTTACAATTTACTCTCCCTTTCTCACGTTTCTTATGCAAAATCTAGTAATAGGCGAATAATCCTATGTGGAATAAAAAGGTAGGCTCAGCACGTAATTAGATGCTGATTGGTTGAAAGAAAGATTGAATTTTATTTTATGACATGGCGCTTTTTCGTTGGAGAGAAAATTAAGTGCACAAGACCTGATGTACCGGATCGAACACTCCAAAAGAATCCTCCACCATCTCTCTTACGCGTGGGCCCCAGCTGTCCTCTTTGTTGCCTCCCTCACTCTTCTTCCTCCGCGAGTGTGCTACACTCTCCAATCCGAACCGTTAATCCACTTGATCCAACAGCTAAACTTAAATCCGAATTTTATCTTTTTTTTTTTTCTCTTTTCTTCTTTTCTATCAAATCAAAATTAAATTAAATCAAAAACCTAAATCTAATAACATAAAACTAAATCTAAACCAAAATAAAATAAAACAACTTAAATCGCTAAAAATCTAAATTAAAATTATTTTAGGACACATATTTTTAATGAATAAAATAATATAATTAACTCTATTTTTATAGAGTTATCACTTTTTTTTTTCTCCCTTTTTTTTAATGTTTTAAATTTTGTTATTAGTTTTTTAATTTAATTTTTCATTTGATTAAAGTATTTTGGAAAACTTACACCTTTAAACAAGTTTTTGATAGTCTCACTATAAAATCTGTAACATATTTATTACATGAAAATGTTAATAATAATCAAATGTAAGATTAAATTGAGCAAAAAGTTGAAATGTAATATTTATAAAAAAGTAGTTGTGACATTATTTGTCAAAGGTCGCATGCCATTTTCGGGTAAAATATGTTCCTGCATAACTATGAGCTTTGTTGGCTGATTGAGGGAGGTTTCGGGACGGACAATGTTCTTTTGGCTCATTCTCTTAAAATTCTTGTTTATTAAAGATTAGCTTAGTGTAAAACATTAAAGTATATTGCTAATATGAATTTTATGATCACTTATATCTATCCTGAAAATAATCATGTAGCCAATTTTTTAACTTTTCATGTTCTTTCCTTTGTCCCATACGGTGGTAGTCCGCTTCAATCCATCTTTTATTTCATTCTTTTATTTTATTTTTTGTTTACGATAATTATATTGTAAAACTTAATTATCAATTTTGCTGATTTTATTTCTCTTTTCTGATTTTTCATTATGTCAAGTTTATGCTCCCCTCTAATTTCATGTCTCTCTTTTTTCTTTCTATTTTAATATAATTTCTCTTGTTTTGTCGAGTTTGGCCAAAAAAAAAATGTTCCTGCATTTGAGGTTTAACCAAAAAGAAAGCAAAGCACAAAGGAACCTGGATAAAATTAACAAGACCTCAGTTTCGTCGGGACAATTATGAGAAAAACAAAAAAAAAAAAAAAAAAAAAATTCTTTAAAATTTGGCGCCAACCAATCTAAAAGAAAAATATAGACATCTAGCCGAAAAATTATTCCACGGGAAAATTACACAGGTTAACCCTGGCTCCTAGGTATTACCAAATACCACCATTGCCACTTCCATTAAAACAAATTTCAAGCCAAACTTTTTTTTTTTTGGGTCAAGTAGAAACAATTCTTGACATTCTTTTTGACTCATGATGCACCACCTAAAGTAGGACCTTTTGCAGTTTTTTTCATATATGAGCTGAGGTCATGATTCTTGGACATCCAGGTGAAAAAGCATGCAAGAAATAGTCCATCAAAGCTCTCGAGCAAGCAGAGCTGCCTTCCTCTTGGCATACTCATGAGCAATGCTAATTGAACTCTTACTATGACGCAGAGAAAACTCCGCAACTAGGATTCGACTTTGTTCCATGGTCAGATCTCCATGATAGCCCTGTAAATTTGTGCAACATTAGAAATACCAACAGCCAAGCCTAACTAACAGTTCTTTTAAGGTCCACAAATCAAGAACAAAGACGGCATTTTATTTTTGTCTCTAGGATTTGAGGTTCATTTTTTCTATGGAAAGACTAACAATCAGCATAAACTAGCAGTCATGTCCATTTTTCAATTTTTTTTTTTTTTTTTAAAAAAAAAGGGCCTCTGATCATGTCTCATACGGTAGTACTGTCAATACCAGACGAGAAGTTCGGTCACAAACAGCATGGTGCATGAGGATGCCTGCTGCAACTGAAACATTGAAGGAGTCCACCATGCCATTCATTGGAATGCTGCAATGCAAATCTGATAACTCTAGAGCCTCATCACTTATCCCCCTGCATGAAAGCACGGGAAAACTCATTAACCCACAAAGCCAAGAAAAAAAAAAAGAGAGAGAGAGAGAGAGAGAGAACTCTCTAATTTCAAGAAAATATGGCAAGAGATTATCTATTTACTAACTTTGGTTAACCAGATTAAGTGATGGGATATTTCTTGTGCGGAAGTCCACAGTAATAACATAACAGTGAGGACTCCATAAAGATGTCAGATAAGGAAGGCAGGAAGCTAGCAACTATTTTCCAAAATTATAGACAGAAAACAAGGAAAACTTTTCTAAATATAATGTGTTGACGGAGGTTTTGTCAACAATAAATTTAGAAAAAATTACGAGAAGTGACTTGTGTGAAAAGGGTTATTAATCAAAGCAAATAAAGAAGCAAAGATTTTATAGTGGTTTAGCCCTGAAAAAAATGACCTTACGTCCACTGTTTTTCACTATTTTCTGTTGAATTACAAGAACTCAAAATTACAATGTGTTGTCTGGAAAGAAAAAGAAAACTTTCAAGAATTCCTTAGCCTCTCAAATCAGAAAAAGTCTCCTATTCGGAAAAAATCTCCTCCTCACCGAAACATTGAACTCCTTTTATATAGATGAAGGTAGTTCAATGTTCCTAATTGTGAGAATGGGTAACTATACAATTGGGTAATACAATTTGAGTAACGATATAATTGGGTAACTGGTTGAACTTGAAAAAGAAACTTTTAGTTCCCTTTCCTTGTAGGTTACCCGTTTGACAAAACAGAGACTAGTCTCCTTTTTTTTCGGGGCGCACATAACCTATTCGGAAGAGGTCGCACTTAATCTTATTCATACGACCTGACATAAGATTTTAGACCGCACAACAATTGCCCCCAGCTCCATTAGTTCCTTTAGGACAAAATGGAGCTTCCATTTAATGTAAGTGAGTGCGAACTTAAAAAATGCGACGTCACGACCTAGACTTGAGATCCTTGAAGAGTCGCCAAATCTCACCTTTCTCGAGATCACGTGCACCTTTTTCTGACAGATGAAAACACGCGTCGCCTTTTCAAAGAAAAATAGCAGAACTCGAGGAGACTCAAGAATATCGATGATACCAACTGCCGTCTCTAAACCGAATCGTTTCAAATTTCGAAAGATAATGATTTTATTTCGGAAAAAATCACATCTCGCGTGAACTTCGGCCTTTAAATCTGAAAATAAAATACATTGATCTACGGCTGCGATTTAGCGATGCTCGAAGAATAAATATCGGAAATCAATCCGTTTCTGCTTCTTCATTACAGACTCTCGTTTTCCATCTTTCTAAACTCCTGAAGTATTTCAGAGGAAACCTACAGCGCCGTTTCATTCTTCAGCTCGCACAATTCCAGTATCTTCTCTGACGGAGTTCAGACCATATCTCAATCCCTCCGCTTTCGAAGAAAGGTTAGTTCATTCCTTCTCTCCTATTGTTCTTCGTCTGTTCTTGGAAAAACTTACAGTTTCAATTTCTAGGAATAAAAACACATCCCATATTCGGACGAACTGGAATAGGAATTTCTCAGATCCCCCTTTACCGGTTCATAGAATAGACTCTTACTAGATAATGGTCAAAGATAAACTCGTAAAAAGAGTTTCTAAGGTCTGATACCCTATTTATTTATTTTTTGACGAACTGCTCGAGCAATTTTTATGAACCCATAGACCAATTAGAAAAAATTCGATGAGCTTGCTTGTTAATACAATCCTAGGGTGAACCCCCAGAATTTACTAGTACATAGTGAAAATCCTTGATGCTCGCATAGGACTAAATCCATCCGTATTTCTTTTCAGATGTCTAGTAGTGAGTATTTTGGGGAAGGCAATGCATTTTCTGGAGAATCTGACTCCAGTGTTAGCTCCATAAACCTTGAAGACTACCTTGAGCCAGAACCCGAGGTAGAGATAACAGGGGTCAGGCAAAATAGTCCTCGCATAGTCGACCTCCCTCAGGACCAGTGGCCTCGACATATCAGGGATGCCCCTGCCTTCTCATCCAGCTATCAATATGTAGAAGGGAATTAGTCATGTACCAATATAAGGACGAGCTGCACATCGAACAAGCTCAGCAAAATCGTGTACAGCTATAAGATCGCCACCCCTCTTCGCCTACCCATGGAATTCAATCGACCACACACACCACCACGCGGAATTGCTTCTTTTTCTGAAATAGTTCTCAAGTGCGGTGTCCACCTCCCACTTCATCCGTACATAAAATCAATTATTGACTACTATGGGGTCGTCCCTTTCCAACTGACTCCTAATACATACAGATACATATAAGTTTGTACATACTCTACCACAAATTAGGTTTAGGCTCCCCTTCTCCTGAAGAGTTCGCTTGATTTTACCAAGTGAAATCAAACCCCTTCTTTTATGCAAGCAAATGGTCGAACCAGACAATAAAAACAATCTACGGGGTTCGCAACAACATGGGAAAATGGAAAAATCCATTTTTCCACTTTGACTATGCGGACAACGGCTTCTTTCAAAATCCCGGTAGGTAATTTTCCAATTTATCACATTTTTCTTATTTTGTTATTTTTATCTCCTACTTGTTTCCGGGATTTTGAAAAAAGCCGTTATCCGCATAGTCAAAGTGGAAAAATGGATTTTTCCATTTTCCCATGTTGTTGCGAACGCCGTAGATTGTTTTTATTGTCTGCTTCGACCATTTGCTTGCATAAAAGAAGCCAAGATCTGACGGGTTAGATTTCACTTAGTAAAACCAAGCGAACTCTTCAGGAGAAGGGGAGCCTAAACCTAATTTGTGGTAGAGTATGTACAAACCTACCATATATCTGTATGTATTAAGAATCAGTTGGAAAAAGACGACTGCATAGTAGTCGATAATTGATTTTATGTACGGATGAAGTGGGAGGTGGACACCGCACTTGAGAACTGCTTCAGAAAAAGAAGCAATTCCGCGTGGTGGCATGTGTGGTCGATTGAATTCCATGGGTAGGCGAAAGAGCGATGGCGATCTTATAGCTGCACACGATTTTGCTGAGCTTGTTCGATGTGCAGCTCGTCCTTATATTGGTACATGACCGATTCCCCTCTACGTATTGATAGCCCGATGAGAAGGCATGGGTATCCCTGATATGTCGAGGTCGCTGATCCTGAGGGAGGTCGCCTATACGAGGACTATTTTGCCTGACTCCCGTTATCTCTACCTCGGGTTCTGGCTCAAGGTAGTCTTCAAGGTTTATGGAGCTAACACTGGAGTCAGATTCTCCAGAAAATGCATTGCCTTCCCCAAAATCCTCACTACTAGACNACCGATTCCCCTCTACGTATTGATAGCCCGATGAGAAGGCATGGGTATCCCTGATATGTCGAGGTCGCTGATCCTGAGGGAGGTCGCCTATACGAGGACTATTTTGCCTGACTCCCGTTATCTCTACCTCGGGTTCTGGCTCAAGGTAGTCTTCAAGGTTTATGGAGCTAACACTGGAGTCAGATTCTCCAGAAAATGCATTGCCTTCCCCAAAATACTCACTACTAGACATCTGAAAAGAAATACGGATGGATTTAGTCCTATGCGAGCATCAAGGATTTTCACTATGTGCTAGTAAATTCTGGGGGTTCACCCTAGGATTGTATTAACAAGCAAGCTCATCGAATTTTTTCTAATTGGTCTACGGGTTCATAAAAATTGCTCGAGCAGTTCGTCAAAAAATAAATAAATAAGGTATCAGACCCTAAAAACTCTTTTCACGAGTTTATCTTTGACCATTATCTAGTAAGAGTCTATTCTATGAACCAGTAAAGAGGGATCTGAGAAATTCCCATTCTAGTTCGTCCGAATATGGGATGTGTTTCTATTCCTAGAAATTGAAACTGTAAGTTTTTCCGCGAACAGACGAAGAATAATAGGAGAGAATGAATGAACTAACCTTTTTTCGAAAGCGGAGGGATTGAGATATGGTCTGAACTCCGTCAGAGAAGATATTGGAATTGTGCGAACTGAAAAACGAAACGGCGCTGTAAGATTTCCTCTGAAATACTTCGGGATTTTAGAAAGATGGAAAACGAGAGTCTGTAATGAAGAAGCAGAAGCGGAGTGATTTCCGATATTTATTCTTCGAGCATCGCTATATCACAGCCGTAAATCAAGGTATTTGATTTTCAGATCTAAAATCCGAAGTTCACGCGGGATTTGATTTTTTCCGAAATAAAATCATTATCTTTCGAAATTTGAAACGATTCAGTTTAGAGACGACAGTTGGCATCATCGATAGCCTTGAGTCTCCTCGAGTTCTGCTATTTTTCTTAGAAAAGGCGACACATTTTCATCTGTCAGAAAAAGGTGAGCGTGATCTCAAGAAAGGTGAGATTTGAGATCTGACGACTCTTCAACTCTTCAAGAATCTCAAGTCTAGGTCGTGACGTCGCATTTTTTAAGTTCGCACTCACTTATATTAAATGGAAGCTCCATTTTGTCCTAAAGGAACTAATGGAGCTGAGGGGCAATTGTTGTGCGGTCTAAAATCCTATGTCAGGTCGCATGAATAAGATTAAGTGCGACCTCATCCGAATAAGTTATGTGCGACTTCCACCGCATAAGTTACGTGCGAGCTCCTCCGAATAGGTTATGTGCGATCTCCACCGCAGGAGTTACGTGCGACCTCCTCCGAATAAGTTATGTGCGACCCGAAAGAAAAGGAGACTAGTCTCTGCTTCGTCAAACGGGTAACCTATAAAGAAAGAGAAATAAAAATTTCTCTTTCAAGTTCAACTAATTACCCAATTTAAGTGATCCGGATGCTCAGTTATACTTTAGTCTTGAGGTTTGGATTAGAAAATCATGGTTGAGAAGTGCATTAGCAGAAACAAGAAGCAGAGAATATCAGACATAGTAGTGATTAGTATACATCTCTAATGCTGTGTATTATACTCGATCGGATAACAGAGTACTTACTTGTTTTCATTACCAACAACTATCGCAGTCGGGCAAGACCAATCCATCTCGTAAACGGACACCTAAAATGTCATATTGAAAACTTCCCAGGTCTGAGAATTACCAACAATACAACAACAAAATCAACCAAAGAAAAATCCAGAAAACGCTAAAATTGATGCATACCGCATCCATTCCCACATGCGTAGTGGTAATTCGATAACCACGCGATTTGAGAACCTTAAAGCACTCTTGAATGGAGTCCCAGAGTTCAATATCCAACCATTTCTCTGCCCCCATGCTAACATGGCGATTTTCTCTGTACCTGCAAAAACAAATTCCACCAACGTCATTGTGGGTTAAGCAAACAATTCCAGCAAATCACTTTTGATTGAACAATATCATCACAAATTCATCGAAATCCATTCATTCTAGTCTTCGTTTTCTCGTTAAACAAAAATCGTCGAAAACGAGAAGCAAAACCCTTTTCACCTCAGGCGTCGTTGCACCTTTTGGAGCTGTCGCAGGAGACGACGTGAACGGACTGAAACCCGAGAGCGTCGGCGGACCGAAACGCAGCCGAAACGTTTCCGTAATCGGTAAGCCCTTCGACCACAAGACAGACCGAGTAGCTCCGGTTCCTCACCACAGTCCTAAACCTCTCCTTCCTCGAATCCATTATGTGCGGGCCCAGCGCCTCCAGTACCTCGCCGCTGCTCAGATAATAGCTCCCGCAACTGAACCGGTCCAGGTACGGGAACCACCCGCCGCCACCGGATTTTCGACCATGGTCAAGCTCAATGCGGCGGCGCTCCATCTTCATCAGGCTTACGACGTCGTCCCTGTGAGTGAGCAAGTGCTCCACGTTGTCCTCCTCCGGTGTTTCCTGGGCTAGGGTTTCGGATTGAGGCTCGTCGTTTGGGTAGGCCGGCTCAATTGAAACGGGGGCTCCCTCAATCGAAGCGTAAGTCCTCGAAGGGGCTCGGTGCTGCACCAAACTTAACCCTGGACAACCTGAGGTGGAAGAGAGGGGTGTAGAGAAGCAGAGGGTTGGTGAAATGGGGACGGAGATGGAAGACGAGGTCCATCTGTTGTTGCTCCGGAGAGCGGAACCTAGCGAGAAGATAGATGTACGGAGTAGGGCTTTGGAGGCCGCCATGGCAGTCGCTGATTTAGACAGAGAAAGAGAGAGATTTGGCGCCAAGGAAGAGTAGATACTAGAGAGCCAAAGACGCAGGAGATTTTGCAGATCGGATAGAATTTTATTATCCTTTTTTTAAAAAAAAAAAAAAAAAAAACCCTGTAATTTAAGGAAACGACAATATCCTAACAAGCAAAATGACAAGCGACGAGTCGTTTAAATACTACAATGAAAACGACAGATAAGAGAAGACAACAAAAACTCTTGATCTTAAAATAACTTAAATGATGTGTCATTATGTAAATTGTGAATATTTAGTTCATGTCTTGCTTTTACTCCACTTATTATATGCTACTTAAACCACTAGGTCATTCCATAGGTTGGTGATTACGATGTTTAGCATTTTCATGAGCGACAAAAATTAGGGAAACCACGTTAGCCTAAATCCCTAAATCTTATTGTTCAATATCTTCCCTTTTGTTTTTTTTGTTTTTTTTTTTTTTTGGTTTTAAACTCTTTGTTGTCATCAGTGGCATCAGGCAACTTGCATAGATGTAGAAAAAGATGCAATAATTTTAGGCTTCAAAGGCTCTTTAGAATCGAGAGTGCGCTAACGGAAACAAAGAAAATGAACAAATATTAATATTACACAAACTTTTAATAGACTTTGTTTGCTTCTAAACAGTCTTAATGATTTCATTTTTCTGAAACCCCGACTACTAAGAATGCGGTATGTGAAGGGACTTTAATGGAGATTAGTATGATAAGTCAGATTCTAGTATGGTTGGCTTAATCTCACCCAGATTATAATATTTAGACGAATTCTCTCTGAGAACTGGTAAATGAGCATATATAAACAAAGGCATAAGTGAAAGATAAGCATGCAATATCTGACGTAGAAGCCAAACTCAGGTTATTATCCCTGAGTTATTCGGAAAGGCTTCTTCGAATCAATTCGTGAAAACAAAGAGGAACAGAACAAAACCAGAGCTAAAAAATTTCAGCAACCAGTCAATTTGATATTCTCATTCCTTTTAGATCATATAAGACAGATACAAAGCCCACTGGGGCTAGTTAGGCAGAGTGGGGTGGGGTGGGG
>JXTB01000083.1:41498-76828 GCA_002914805.1 Parasponia andersonii
GCTTCAAGCATAGATCCCGATAATAGTGACTTGGCACGAATCGTCGTCGCATCACTCTCTTCATCTCATCCCAAGTTTCTATAAGACGTTCTCCATTCCGCCTCCTATTAATGCAAAACTGATCCCACCACACAATAGCATAGTCAGTGAATTCGATTGCAGCAAGTTTTACCTTCTTCATTTTGGAATAATTGTGACAATCGAAAACCAACTCTATCTTCTTTTCCCACTCGAGATATGCTTCGGGATCGCTTTTTCCTTGAAAGGCGGGGATTCTCATCTTTATATTTCCTAAGTTATTATCTACCCGGTTCCTAGCTTCTCTATCCCTGCCATATCTCTTATGGCTACCCACTGACATCCTATTATATTCTTCTTCTACATCTTCCCTTTCATCTTCATCCACCTCCTCAACTTCTCTTCAGCGCACCCTATCCCTCCTCGAGGGCTGCCTCCGTTGTGTTCCTCCCTCTTCTACCCTATCCAATCTTTCATGTATTTGTTCTAATTCTGCCCTCATCATCCGCCTCATCTCTCCCACTAAAGCTTGTATTTGTAGGTTCAGAACAGCTGGTTGTTGAACCTCTTCGTTTGTGCTTTTCTCTTGATTTTTAGACATGATAGAAATCTGCAAAACAGAGTTAGATTGATATGGAAAAGGACCTCGCCACACTCCCTCACATGTTTCACTCGATATGATACACTCAATGCCACTCGTGTTTTTGCTCAACAAATTCTGGCTTTTACCCTCATATGATCTCACACACACTGCCTTTTTCCACTCGTATTCTTCTTTGAGTTCTTTTCAAAACTAATCAAGAACTAATATAAAGGATTCAAATAGCCAATCAAAACAAGAACAAACCAAACGAATCAGATATTTGTCACAGATTTGATGAATTTTGGCACTCAAGTATGGGGTTTTGGTAAAAAGGGGTTTTAAGGCCTAAGGAACAAGATTGAAACGCAAAAATTTAAGAACGGTTCTGGTATTCATTTTTTTTTTTTTCCAGACCCTCTTGTTTTCTCCTCTCTTTCCTTTCTTTCCTTTGAAGTTGCAGAAATGTGCAAAGAGCAAAAGAGACTCGGAACTTAAGGACAATAGGTAACTAGAAAACAAATAACAATAGGTCTGAAAAACTTAGAAAGCAAAGATTATGATTCTATTTTTTTTTCCTTAAACTATAATGGATGCAAACATATTCAAACTTGATGAACCTAGGCTCTGATACCAACTGATACGAACCCCGCCAATGATGTGACGAAACCTGTTATCAAATATGGAAACACAACCCCAAGATCTTTCAAGTTTGATGGAAAACCGCGACCCATTACTTAGCAAAGCAACAACCTTGGTATGGTGAAGACGCTACAAACGGGATGGAGAATCCGTTTGATAAGTCAGATTGAATGCCACAAGGAAGCCCTTGATGAGTTCAGAAAAGTCCCTTCAAGAACTCAAGAAGAAAACTCTCTATCTTTACATTAATATCCAAAATCTGGTGCCTCATGATGTAGGCGGCACAAATATACCCTAATAGGGTTTTGAATGTAAAATTACTAATTTATCCTTAATAAAGAGAAAGAAGAAACAAGCCTAACATAACCCTAGAAACACTCAAAAATTAAAACACAAAATTAAAGATAAAATTACAAAAAAAACACGTCTACATCAAATTATAATTCCCCCTTGTATGATGGATTAGACTTGCAATGGCTCAATGGACGTGTATGGTTAATTAGTTCTCTCCCGGATCGACTTGGATGAGTAGAACCAACCTTTGTTCACCTTCAGTAGTGAACACATTTTCTTCTTGTTATAGAACTCTCCGAACTAAGTTATTCAGCTCTTCTTTGAATCTTTTAGCTTGAGCCCTCGTCACTGGACCAACAGGAACTTGTACTGGACCACGAGTCTTGATCGCCATGATATCCTCATCAGAGTGATTCAAATTTCTACGCTTGATAGGTATTGGTATATAAAGGGAAGGAAGATGGCATTGGGATCAATTTTAACCGTCTAATTCTATTCATTCTTTAGCATCATCGTTTATAGTACACGTTTTTTCCTTCGACGGCACCAATTCTCCTCATATGTATGGATATGTGTTATTTGAGTGGTATACTGTGATGACCCGTAAAAAAAAAATATTTATTTATAAATGAAAAGTCTAATTAGCCCTTATTTATATGTTTATTAAGGGTTAATTTGCTAATTCAGGTAGAAGCAGTTTAAAAAACTTAAAAATATAATAATTTGATCAGTTTTATACGTACATTTTATAAGAAAAACAACAGACACATAGTTTTAACGAAGAATGAGAAATAAGAAGATGATTCAATTCATTTGAATTTTAAGGTAATTAACTGTATCTACATGCATTAATTAGATTTTTGGGGATTAGAATTGTATGTCTAGGGTTAGGGTTTTATTTGCCCATAAATAATTTATGAACTATTAGGATGAATCTGATATAGATTTTTGAATGTTTCTCAAAAGTAGAAAACACAATAGTGATTATGATTGCATTTATAAAGGTATTTAGTAGTCTGATTGATTTATATTTTGGTATAATTTGAAATTTTATTGAATTAACTTTCCAATGATATATAATTCATAAAAAACAGACTTATAAATAGAGAATTATAGTCAATTGAATTAAGTACTATGAATCTGAAAACATCTAAAACTTTGGGTACTTTTAGTAAAATGTGACAGCGACTTTTGGAGCTTTATATGGCTTTTTATGGACCTTATAATTGCATTCTTGGCAGTAATAGGATCCTCGCGACCTGTAGAATAGCTCTCCTAAGTTTGGTGATTTTTAGAGTAGGGTAAAATTTTTATAAATTATGAGAAATTGACATTATTAAAAATAACTATAGAGTTGATTATAGAAGATGCATAAACAGTAAGTAATTAATACTTTTAGTGTCATTAAAATATCATTTTATTGTTGTGATACTTATATATATGATTTATATGAAAATAGATACTTGAACAATTATATTGATCATTTTGATTAAATAGGCAAAGCGAACAAAGTAAGTAACATTTGATATTTTCTAGTAGTTTTCCTCGTCCAAAAACTAAATATTTTATTGTTTTATTATTTCTAGTAGAATCATAGTATTTTCTTTGAAATATAATTTCAAGTAAAAATATATTTTAGTAAGAAGACTATTTATTGAAAAAAAAAATATATAATTTTGTGAAAAATAGTATGATTCTATATTTTGTATTAAATTATGGATCAAGTATATGAATTACTATTGAATGTGGTTACAAAAAAATTATTTTGGAATGATTACAATATTATAATGAGATGAAAGTAAATTGTTTATGATTCATTATTGTAAATAAGTATTTTGAAACTCTCTTTGAGTGATTATATACGTGGACCCAATCTACAAGGATTATATGTGGACAATATTGACCTAACTGCAGGGTTAAATGTAGATTTGTACTTGGCCACAGGAGTTATCTGTAGTAGATTCTGACCCAACTATAAGGATTATTTGTGACAAATTTAGACCCATCTACTGGGATTATTTATGGCAAATTTGAATCTAGTTATATGGATTAAGTGTGGTCATAATCACCAAAAACTGAGAAATATAATTGAAATTATTATTAAATAAAAGGGATTCGAAAATATAGATTTGGAAACTTGTTGCTTCTTTTTGTCAAATTGTTTACTAAACGACTTGATTTGAATATTTTCAAAAGTATTGATTTCTGAAACCAAATTTGTTCTGAAAAATATTTGTTAATGATTTTAGTTTACATATGCTTGATCTATCTAGTTAAGATTAATGATTATTTATTAGGCTTCTAGTTCACCTTTTTTATTTTTTCCTCCCAAATTTTAAAGATTGTCAGTTAACAAATTCATAAAGGAATCTTATTTAGTAGTAATTAGAGTGCATAGTTCAAAGAGAGGAATTTCTTCATCTTGATTGAGAAAATATACTTTACTCAGAAGGTTGATCATCTTGAATTTATTGGATTATAATTTCTATTGTATAGTGTTTATTTTGAATATTTAAAAACTTGATAAGAGTTATTAGATTTTATATTATACATTGATATTTACTAGAAACTAATCATTCACAATTATATTGGATTATAGAAAGATGTCATACATACCTATAAGGCTTTGTCTTATAGATATGTGCGCACGTAGTCAGGTGTATAGTGTGACATATACAACCAAAGTTATTAAGGGATTGTAATTTATTGAATGAGTCCCGAATCGATAGGATTTGAAAATTTGGAACTTTCACTGTTTTTTTTTTAAAAAAAAAAGAGTGAGAATATTTGTTCCAACTATCCTTTTATGCAAAAGGTAATCAATCATTTGAAAGAGATAATCAAATAACAACAACTTACAAGTTTGTTAGCCTTCTTTGACATTTTAAATATGCAATTTTAAATACATAGTACATATTACATAATAAATATATGAGTAGTTTAGTTAGAATAAAATTGTAAATAAAAGAGAAAAAACTCGCATAAAGATATCAACTTTGGCCATGGTACCATAATAAATAAATATATATATATATATGAATAGTTTAATCAGAATAAAATTGTAAATAAAAAAAAAATCGCATAGATATATCGACTTTGACTATATTGTGAAATGTGTACATATTTTATGTTATAAATAATGGTAATGTTTGAAATTTTAATTCATGCTATAATTAATGGTAGTTATAAAATCGAACATATGCTAATTGCAATATTAAAAATTTAAACTCATACTATAATGGTGATATTTTAAATTAACACACATGTTAAAATTTAACGTATGTTATTCTTTATGTTATATTTAACGCAATATATAACATGTGCTAAAAATTATGTTAAATATGACATATCATTGGAAATACTTTTTTGATCAATGCTAAAAACTATGCTAAAATATGATATTGGCATGAATTATAATAACCTCATTGGAGATATTCTTATAGCTCCATATTTAAAATTTGTGCAAATATCTATTTTCTATGGACAAATGGACAAAAAAAAATTCACCTTAAACACGAAATCTGAACTAAGAATATCTTATTTTTGTTGACAAATACTAAAAATCTATTGAATTTACTAAAAATAATTAGTACAAATCACTTAGATTATACACAAAAGGTAAACATTTGTAAAGATTTTAAATGTGGAGTATAATTTTGCATAGATCAAAAAATAAGTTAAAAGCTACAAAAATGTCATATGTTTAAAAAATGCAAAAACGTCACACTTCAAGTTTTTTTTTTTTTTTTGAAAAAAAATAAGTTAACAATTTTAAGTATATCAAACTATCAAGAATTTATAATTCCTCACCTAGTGCGTATGTTTTCCTCCCACTGATTATATCCTAGTGTTATTATAGGTAGATATATATAAAAAGCAAATAATGCGAGTGTGTACCTAATACGAATAAGGTTATTAAATTAGAAGATGTTATCTTTAAATTCTTTAAAATATAAAAATAATACAAAATATATTTTTTTAATAAAATAGATATCTCATTAAAATCTCTATTAAATTCATAAAAAAAGAATTAACACTAATTTAAAAGTTTTGTAAACTAAAGAAAAACTTCTAAAAATATGAAATGTCATAAACAGAAAATAAGGACTAGAAAATATTTATTCAATTAAAATGTGGACCACTTGACCACCGTATCCTTGAGTCACCTCATCACTACCATCCATCATCTTACTATTCATCACTTGAAAAATGTCAAACAATATAAAGAGCTAAAAACTCAGTAAACTACAATGCACATAATTGTTAAGACATACTTTAGTTATTTTCTAAAATAAGTTCTTTGTGACCCTTTCAAAACTATGAAGACTTTTCATTTTGATCTTTGGGAGCACTCAGTGTAATGCATAAACTTTTGGTAACCAACGAACTGTAATTGCTAAACTAGATTTTATTTTGTTTCCAACTCCTTGGTAGAACTATATTAGAGGGTATAAATGATTGCACCTAGCCTATATAGCCACACACATATATTAATGATCCTAAAATCGGCCTATCGTCCTCGGAATCAAAATTATATGGGGCACCTTCCTAATACAATCTATTATCATTTATTTTGGTAGATACACAGGTTTTTCACGTCTTGTGCCCACTCAATCTTCTAGATATAGAAATATACCAATTTTTTTTTAAATCTTACTTTTCAACATCTTTAAGTAAAATTTTAGAAAAATCATTTCATTGTAAAACTTTTGTTTTTTTAAAACATTCCATTTTATAGGATAATATCATACATATTGATAATCATACCTCGTATAAAATAATATGTTATATATCATCAATTTTCACATAAAACACATATAACATATAATTAAACAATGTAAAATATATAAACAATTAAAACAGTTAAATATGGTTTATTTATCTTAAGTCTAAGTAAAATAAAAAGTCAAAAGAAGTAAGAATATCCTCCGAATGTGTACGACTTACATGCCTTGCCTACATTATCGGTATTATAAGTGCAAATTTACTTAATTTATTTTTCTTATTCCAATTAAATTTCTCGAAACAATATTTTATCTTTGATGTCTTTAAGATGAACATAATTTTATATAAAATTGAAAATATCTTATATAGAATACAACTAACATCTTATACAATAATCCCAAAATAATTTCATAGAATATGTTTGTAGTTTGGAACTCCAAAGTTTAATACAAAATAATAACTAAAATTGACAACAACTCATTTAAAAATTATATCTCATTACTCACATACTAACTTGATGTAAAACTTTTACAAAAAACATTCTTAATATAATATTTTACTATTTAAAATTAAAAAAATCATAAAATACACTCAAAACAATATTTATGTATTTTTAGAGTTTAAACACGTAATCTGTCAATTTTGTTTATTATCTAACTAACAAGAATAAAATAATTTATTTCTCTTAATATACATATATTTTAATGTTGAAACTTTTTAGAGATATATTAGACATATAAAAAAATAATTATAAATTTTTATTAGCTTAAAAAGTGATGTTAACTAATTATTTAAAATTTATAACCATCCTCTTATAAAACTATCAGCACCAAATTATAACAATATATATAAAAATTAGAAAATTATGAACATTAATCCATTAAGAAATACCACCTATAAATTTTAAAGTAATCATATAATATATCTAGAAATATACTACATAAATATTAGATCATCTAGAGCTCTATAAAAATAATATAAAATCTGAAATCACAAAACAATATTTATTGACAGTTTTTCAACACACTGACAGCATGTAATTAAAAATTTCTTATAATTTAATTAAAATATTATTAGTTATGAAAATTTTTTCAACTAAACTAGACTCTCTACTAATGTCCACGAAAAAGAAAAGTACGAAAATCAATTTTGAGCTATTTTTAAAAATTCATAGATTACTGATATCAACTTTATAAGAAAATAAAACAGTAATATGTTTATGCTAAAGAATATTAAAATTACAAAGTAATCAATAAAATTATGTTTAATCATATAAATACAATCAATTAAGACTCAATATCATACCTAAAGAAAAATAAATAAATAAACAATTAGAAAAAAATATGTGTAAATATTTTACCCACAAATCAAATAATAGTGACAAAAATCTTGTAATTCCTATGCTTAGACTTCTCTTGGAAATTAAAAGTTTAAAGATGGAGAAATAGATGAAAGATAAAGCTTAAAGAATTTTTCTCTGTATTAAAGTTTAGAGGGAATGGAAAGAGATAGAGGTAGCTAAAGTTTAGAGAAGAATATAAACATCAATATTAATATCAATACATATATATAATTGAAACACTATTAATTAAACTATGTGTTTTTCTTTATTTATTTATTTTTCTAATTTTTATAAAATCACATAAGTAACTTACGCAAACCCCTTTTTTATTTGATAATTACTTTTAAAATATGTATATATATATATATCTAATTTTTCATTGAAATATTGATATATATATATGTTATATTAAATTCAAAAATAAAACAATGACATAAACGATTTCTCTTTTTTTTAACACGACACTTAAATTATATTTGTTATAATTAAATACCACATTGTATCAATTAAATATTAATAACATTAATAATAACAATTACTTATTTAAATAACTTCAAATAAATATATTAGATTATACTAATTATACCTTTTATTATTTAAAGAATCTACAAAAATTTTAGTTGGCATGTAAGACAATTAGATTAATAGTGCACTTAATATAAAATATAAAATGACAAACAAAAATTCTCAACAAGCAATAAATATAAACTTTACATTATAATTTATCATGGCACATATACGTCGATCGAGTACTGTTAGATATTATCACTACATAAAATCACGTTAGGTACAAATGCTATATAAATTAAATAACATTAAATGTAATTAATAATAGATAATACTTAGCAATTCTAGGGTATTTTAATCATATGTATTATAATGAATGTGTGGGTAGGAATTGATCTTAGTCTCAATTGTTTCTAAATTTGTTTGCCATGAAATTCTACATCCTTTGTTTCCTTGGAAAAAAGTCGGTAAATGACTAATTTTTTTTTAAATTGATTTAAGTTGTTCATATTTTAAAACTCATAGCTAAATATCTACTTTTTTTGAAGTTTTTGAATGTGTTGTATTTCAATTTTTATCATTAAGTGAATTAGATATTTAGGCATAAACTTTTTAACTTGGTAATTTTTTACCAAAAATAAGTCAAATAACTAGTCCCTCAGTCGATTAAGAAGTGAACTATAGAATTGTGCTATCCTATCTACTGGTCTTGTATTTCAATAAAATATTTAAATCACCTTAACTATGTTTGGTAGATTGGTAGGTGGGAAGAGCGAGAGGAAAGAAAGAGGTGGAGAGAAAGGTAAATGAAAGATAAGAACAAAAGATAATAATTATTTGATAGAAAGAAAAATAGAAGAGAATAGAAAATAAATAATAATGGATCACAAAAGAAGAAAAATAAATAGGAAAAATAATAATGGCTCACAAAAAAAAACTTTTCCCTTAAAATGGAAAGAAAAATAGAGAGAACTTTATTACTAAAAATGATTGAATTTACTAAAATATCTTTATACAATAATTTTAAAATCATAATAAAAAGATAAAGTAACCATTTTAACATAAATTAATTTTTGTTCCTCTTTACGTACCAAACTGTAAAAGAAAGACATTTTTTTTTATGCTACACATTTTTCTTCGCTCATATTTTCTTTCCTTTCTACAAAAACAAAACATAGCTAATACAGAGTAATCAATACCAAATCTTCCAGTCCCACGTTCCAGCAACCCCTCCACTTGTTTTTTTTCTTAATCATTGCATAAAGGTGATACTATTATCGCTAATCCATCTCTTACAATCTTTACATTGAACAAGTTTCAATACTAACGACAATGTCAAACATCAATGATTCCGACGTTTTGCCTCCTCACATAGCTCTCTTTCCTAGCGCCGGAATGGGACACTTGACACCCTTTCTTCGAGTTGCTTCCATGCTTTTGTCTCACCACTGTACGGTCACCTTGATCACCGCCAAACCCACCGTCTCCGCAGCTGAATCCTCCAGCATCTCCTCCTTCCTTTCTCAAAACCCGCAAGTCAAACACGTTGACTTCCAAACTATTCCATTCCACCACTCCAATCCCACCACTACCGATGACCCTTTCTTTCTCCAATTTGATTCCATTAGCCGTTCTGTTCATCTGCTTCATCCCTTGCTGTCTTCTTCTTCTTCATCGCCTCCGCTCTCCGCCATCTTCGCCGACTTAGCCGTCGCTTCCAGTATCGCCCCGGTAGCCGCCGAGCTTGGCATTCCGAACTATGTCATCTGTACTAGCTCGATCAAGTTCCTCTGTCTCGCGGCGTACCTTCCTGTTCTTGTAGCCGCCCCTGCTAGACTTGGCAGCAACTCTACTGAGGTCAACATCCCGGGTTTGACCCCTGTGCCCATCTCAAGCATTCCTCCACCATTCAAGGACCCAGATCACCTCTTCACATTAACCATTGTTAGAAATGCTAAAGCTCTGTCAGAAGTCAATGGAATCATAGTCAACTCCTTCGATTGGTTGGAACAAGAAACTCTTGCTGCAGTCAACAGTGGCAGAATTTTGAACTCTCTCCCACCAGTCCTCCCAATAGGACCATTACAGCCTTATGAAACGAAAAACGACACAGGTAAGTACCTGTCATGGCTAAATAGCCAACCTGAGGAGTCCGTCGTTTATGTGAGTTTTGGAAGCAGAACAGCCATGTCAAGGGATCAAATAAGAGAGCTCTCAAAAGGGTTGGAGGAAAGTGGATATAGATTTCTTTGGGTACTTAAGACCAGCAAAGTCGACAAAGATGATCATAAAGATGAGGTGAAAGATATAGTGGGAGATTCATTTATAGAAAGGACAAGGAACAGGGGAGTAGTGGTGAAAGGATGGGTGAGCCAAGAGGAGATTCTGCAACATCCAGCCATTGGTGGTTTTTTGAATCACTGTGGATGGAACTCAGTGACGGAAGCGGCTCGGCGAGGCGTTCCCATGGTGGCTTGGCCACAACATGGGGATCAAATGTTGAATGCTGAGGTTGTGGAGAAAGCAGGGTTGGGAATATGGGGAAAGGAGTGGGGCTGGGGAGCCGAAGTGTTGGTGAGTGGGAAAGAGATCGGTGACAAGGTTAAGAGGGTCATGGAGGATGAGAAGCTGAGGGTAATGGCTAGGAAAGTTGGGAAAGAGGCTAGGAAGGCTACTGGTCTTGATGGGAGCTCTGAGAAAGTGCTTATGGAAATCTTGGAGTTACTAAAGCAAAAGAGGAATTGAAGTTGTAATCTTCCAATTATTGAAGTGTGTCATGTTATTTTCAATGAATGTTTACATTCTGTTTTAGCGTGTTTTTTTCATTATAGTGCTATCAATTTTACAAAATGATTCTAATGTGGCCCAAGTTGTAGATCCAAAAGACTAGGACTTTCGGATTGTTGGGCACTAATTCTGAGCTTCATTAGAAGTGAGCCATTAGAGGATAGTGCAATTATGCTAAGCGACTTTTTTGTTTAACTAATCGCTTTTGAAATCCTTTGTTGGGTTTATATTATAGGAGTAAGACACATGTTGGAGAAGCTTATTCTCCTGTGTAAGAATAAGCTCACTAACTTGGCAAGAAAATGAAAAATTTTGCTCTGACGCATAAGATAGAAGTTGAATAAGATATCTTCAGGGACCAAGTTAATGTTTACAATTTAGTCATCATCCATTCTTTTGCATTTTTCTGATTAGTTTCCCTTGTTGAAAATTTGTCAAGATTTATTCGTTTTTTTTTTTAGTAATCGATTTACTTCTTTGATACATGTAACATGTGCATACTAGCCTAATTAAAAAAAAAATGAAAGAAACTGTTGGTAGGAGCATTGTATTTGAAGTAGACAATCAGAAAATAATAACTATAAAATAAATAAACAAACTAGAAGGCAAGTCCACCGAGCCTCGTAGTATGATGTGATGTTTCCAATAAAAAAAAAGTTAAAAGGATGAAAGGTGAATACTTTCGCATCGCTTTCATTTTGACCATCTCCATATATTTCATTGGTTCAACTTTCTTGGCCTTCAAGCAAAATATTTCTATAGTTTTATGTCTGAAATTGTCCCCCATATGAGATGCCGTACTTGACTAAATAAGTATCCAACTCTGCTCAGCAAAATAGTAGCATAAAAAATATACAAACATCCAAGTATCCAAGTCTAATGCATCATTTTGGCCAGTGGAAGTAATTTCCCCAATAAATTATTGCCCTGAGCCATATATATACATACACATGCACACTCATATAGTCACATATGCATTATGCTCATCTTTGTAGCTAGAAAAAACTGACCAAAACTCTGCTTTCTTCCAACTATTTTGCCCGAAAAATGTCGACCTCTGGTAATAATCTACAGCCAACTCCTCATATAGCCCTTCTTCCAAGTGCTGGAATGGGTCATTTAACACCCTTCATTCGGCTTGTTGCTTTGCTCACATCAAACAATGTTAAAGTCACTTTCATCACTCCTCATCCAACCGTATCAATTTCTGAGTCCGAGAGTTTCTCCCAATTGTTCTCTACTTTTCCACAAATTACTCGAAAGCAGCTTCATCTCCTTCCACTTGAGGACTCTTCATCCAAATCTGAAGACCCTTTTTACTATCATTTTGAATTGATTCGCCGCTCTTCGCACCTCCTGTCTCCTCTCCTTGCTTCACTCTCACCACCTCTCTCTGCTCTTGTCACAGACATGAGCTTGACCTCGACCGTTATTCCTATAACCGATGCTCTTCAGATTCCTAACTACATATTCTTCACATCATCGGCCAAGATGTTGAGTCTTTTCATATCCTTCCACACCCTGGTCGACCCGAAAGCTAAAGATTTCGTAGAAATTTCGGGCATAGAGCCAATACCCAGATCCTGGATTCCCCCACCACTTCTAGAGGACACCAATAATCTCATGAAAATTTATTTCACACAGAGTGGTAAGAAAATGAAAGAATCAAGTGGAATTCTAGTGAACACATACGAAAGTATAGATGGTGAGTCACTGGCAGCGTTAAACAAAGGCTTAGTGTTAAAAGGGCTACCACCAGTGATCGCCATTGGACCACTTCCTCCATTTAAGTTCGAGAAGAGCCAACCTTTAGCGTGGCTCGATGATCAACCAGCCAAGTCCGTGTTATATGTCAGCTTTGGGAGTAGAACTGCTATATCAAGAGAGCAAATCAGGGAGTTGGGTGATGGATTAGTGAGGAGCGGTAAAAGATTTTTGTGGGTCGTCAAGGATAAGAAAGTTGATCAAGAAGATGAAGTGGAATTAGTAGACCTGATTGGACATGGGCTGATGGAGAGAGTGAAGGAAAGAGGAATGGTGGTAAAGAACTGGCTGAACCAAGAGGAAGTGCTAAGCCACCCAGCAGTTGGTTGGTTTTTAAGTCACTGTGGTTGGAATTCTATCACTGAGGCTCTATGGCATGGTGTGCCCATGTTGCTATGGCCTCAACATGGGGACCAAAAGATCAATGCAGATTTGGTGGAGAGAATCGGAGTTGGAATGTGGGTGAAGAATTGGGGTTTGGGTGGAGATCCACTGGTGGTGGTTAAAGGAAAAGAGATAGCAGAGACGACCGCAAAGATGACCGGGAATGAGTTCTTGAGGCTGCGATCAGCACAGGTTAAAGATGAGGCCAGGATGGCTGTTGGTGAAGGTGGAAGTTCATATGAGAGACTTAATGATCTCATTGAGTCTTGGAAAAGTTCAGCATTTGTGTTGTAATTGGTTAGGTTTCTTCTATGTTGTGTCTCAAATCTGTATCAGGAAAGATAGAAACTTGCAGCATGTGTGTGCGTGTGAGAGAGTGGAGAGAGAGAGTATTTAAATAAGTGTGTTAGCTGATTAACGTAATCACTCAAATTATTGACAGAGTAAATCAGTTTAAACAAACCAAAATACTGTATCAAATTTCTCAGCCAATACTACTTATTCTTACAAGGCAACTTATTGTTCCATTTAGAGATGAGAACATTTCCAACTATAGTTCCATTAAACTGAAAAAAAGTACATAATGGTTAAGCAGAAATAGCATTCTTTGAAATAACATCGAAAGATATTCCATTCTCTTGGAGTCGTTCTTCGAGATCCATGGGACCAAAAACAATTCCAGGGGTGAAAATTCCTCCCTTAGGAAGATTATCACGTTGGTTCAGAAGAATAAGAGCACACTGAACCAGACTTATTGGTGTGGTCAAATAGCCGATCTCCGGCCCCATCACTCTCGCTACTATTTCCATGTTGGGTTTCGGTTTTTCTTGCGAAACAAGACTGCTATCATTAAAACCGTCAAACCACATCTTAAACGTTGCACTTCTCACCTCATCCTCCGAGGGTCCCTTCTTCCTGAACCATCCAAGGCTAAAGACCGAGGGAAATTTTAAGAGAAGCCATCTCCCGAAAGCAAAATTACCAAAGATCCCAATGAACACTCCAACTGTCATGATAGGAAGAATGCCCAACAAAGATTTAGTACCTATCTTTACTCCAAAATGAGCAGGCTTCACCGACGACCAAAAAGCCTCCCTCTTTTGAATATGTTCGGTACTCTCATTCCTCCCAGGAAGACCACCAGGGTTTTCAGTTAGAGTTGTGAGTGTCCTTCGAACAACAATGAAATCTGCTTAAGGGAGCTTAAGACCCCATAAGCCTATCTTTTTCTGGTGTTCTAAAGTTGGCCCCTTTGGAGGAGGACCAGGAATCTGCAATCATTAAAGGAAGCTTTGTCAATATATGTTTAATTTAAAATGAAAGAATTTAGTTTCAGTACTCTAGCGGAAGTAGAATTTCAAATTAGACAGTATATCACATGTTAATGATCCACATTATTGTGAGTTTAGTATTTTCATTCTACTTCAACGAATTTTGAAAATTTGGCTTAGTTCTGCGCTAAAGGCTTCTAATAATAAGCACATTCTTCATTCAGAAGGCAGGCGTATAAAGATTCAAGATTGTTTTCCTTCTAAGTAATTCTAGCAACCAAACAAATCATATACAGACAACATAGGAAAAGAAATCATTGAGACTAAAACAAAGGAAAACCAAATTAAAGCAAAGGCACAAATAAACTTTCGATTGTTCATGAATGAACAGCACCGTGATTATATATATGATACACACATATGATATATCGATTTTCATTGTTCCAGTAATCTAGATGAAGTTAGAAGTTCAAACTAGACTATATATATATCATGTTGTAGATCCACAATATTGTGAGTTGGCAAATTTTTCCAGAACAACAGATTGAAAATTTGGCTTAATCTTGCACTAGTGGCTTCTTATAATAAGCATATGCTAAGTTATTCCAGCAACCAAACAAATCATACATAGTTACGGCAAAGGAAAAGAAATCATTGAGACTAAAACGAAGAAGAATCAAAATTAAGCAAAGGCGCAAATAAACTTTCGATTGTTCATGAACAATAAATATGAACATATAAATCGATATTAATTGGTCCTTAACACTGGCCTAGCTCTTCTGGGTCTGGACCGCCTAAGCCTCGACCAGGATCAGCACGACCTGGTTGACCCACTGCCTGGAGTTGAACAACAACCCAATCTCAGCCGGAACCGAGTCAAACCCACATGCTGAAACCACCAAGGAGCCCGCATCCACGGCCCTGTCATGATACTTAGCCTCCATTCTCCCCATGAACTCGGGCTCTCCACATATCCAAGTAGTCGGTCCCAATCTCGGCGCAGGCCGCCACCACCTGCCCGCCGTAGAGGCGGAAAGGGCCGACGCAGTTGAGGATGATCTTGGTCTGTGCGCAGAGGTGGTGGACCGACGACACGTCGTTTGTGTCGGCAGTGAGGATAGGAATCGGAATCGGGGGATCCAAGTGGGTTGCCCATTTGAGGGTTTGGGTTAGTTTGGCCGGGTTGCGACCCGCCAAGGCTATCGAGCCGAGAGGAGAAGATGGGGTCTTCAGAAATTTGAGGGCTTCTTTAACGACGTACTTGCCGGTGAAGCCTGAGGCTCCGACGATTATGAGGTCGTACGGAGGATTTTGACCTTCCGCCATTGTTGGGGGTGAAATACCAAGCTCTGACACTATTTTTTGGGCTTGACGAGATCCCCCGTGCTTGCGTGCCGTTAAGCGATGTTGTGTGAAATGTGAATGACCCTTGTAGCAGGGACTGAAATTGGTGCGTGACTACCGTACCATTCACAATTTAAGTTTAGTTCACCCACCTGATTAACTACATTTAATCCCTTTATTCAAAATATAAAAAATAACTACATTTAATATCCCAGCAATAAACTTTAACTGAATGTTTTCCTTTTTCTGCTTACATATATAATTATGGGAATTATGTGATAGAGCCTTTTCTTTAAATTTGGTAGAGTTTCTTCCTTTTAAATCGTTAGATCATGTCACTTATGAAAATTACATCAGGAAAAAAAATTATAAAAGAAAAAGGAATAAATTATACAAATTATTGGATGCATTCTAAATCATTATATTTAACTTTTACTGATAGGATTATATATGTACATATACATATAATGTTACATATCACATCGAGTAATACCAAAAATAAGAAAAAGTTGCACATAAAACTTGCACGCACGTAAAACTTGCACCAATAATTAACATAATTTAAGTTTCTAGCGTCACTAGCATTGTTTGTATCACACCTCCTATTTTACTTTTTAAATACTTGATATGGCATATAATTTTTTGTGTGATTTTTTGCTATATTAAGTTTAAATTCAGTAGTCAACCACTAATAATTTATCTATCACGTCAAGTCGTATTAAAAGAAGTAGAAAATAAATTAGAGAAAATTTAAAATTAGAGATAAGTTAGAGAAGAGTTCTAACATGCTCCTCTCTTCTTCTCCACATCAATTCTCATTTATCTCTCATCTGCAACAGAAGTAAGGCCAAGCTCCAACTCTCTCTTCCACATATGCCTCTCCTTACTGGAGAAGGGGTCATTTTCTATCTGATATGAGCTTTTTTAGTATTTTTGTCCAATAACTCTCATTTTTTGGAGGATAGTTTCCCACCTAAATCTAGATCTTGTGTGAGTTTAATATACCTAGATTTAAATATGTAGTAGTTTGTATTATTTTTAGTTTGTTCTTTAGTTTTTATGTGATTGGCTTTTAGATCTATATCAATTTTGATTCAGATTTAGAGGAGTAGTTATCATAACAGATCAAAGTTGACAAAATCTCCTCAAATAAATTAATCAGAGTTTGCTAATTCAAATTAGGAAGAATTTAAAAGAGCCATTAAAATGTTTTATTTTATCTTTGGAGTTTTTCTCTAAGATCATCATCGGGGAGCATCAATACTCCGAGATCTATAAAGGTGTTATCATTTTCGAGTTTTTAAATCGATTTCCTAATTTTCACTGTAAGAGATTAAATGTAACTTGATTAGTTATTGTAACCCTTACGTGAGTTTAATAAAATTGTTTTACTTTTCAAAAAAAAAAAGAAATAGACAATAAAATGATATTAAAAGAAGTAGAAAATAAAGTGAGACTCTTGACACAGTCTCCTATTTATATAGAATAGAGTACGTCAAAATGACAATTTTACAAAGTAAAATTAGCAAAATTACGTTCTCAGTTTTAGATTCATCGGTCATTTTTATGCTTAAAAAGTCAGTTTCGAGCTTTAGATTTATCACTATGTTTAAAAGTCAGTCGCTCTAAACGACAAAAAAGTCATTTGCAAATAACATAACATAAATAAATCTCTGTTAAGTTAGTTTGTAAAAATCCTCGGAGAATCTGAAAAATCCTTTTTTAAGCAACATTTTAATAAGATGTTCCACATTTTATTTAATTTATTTCAATTCTCATTGGAAAAGGCGAAAGGACAAATATAATACCAAAAAAGGGCACAACAATTAATGTATAGTTCATACACAAAGAAAATTAGCTATTTAAGGATTAGGTGAGTTTTAATGAATTCATTGTGAAAGTGGTGGTTTATTTGATAAGATGCATAATGTATTACCTATTAATCATTGTGAATTTGTGATTGATTGATACATGAAAGTCCTATAAACCCAAATATTAAAAACCTAGAAATGAGTTTAGAAATCCTAAAGCGGGTTTCCCCGGCATTTCATTATTTCCAACTATGTTACACTCTCTGCTAAACAAACTCTTCTGAAATGAACAATAAAACTTATTTAGGATGAATGATACAAAAGTTCATTTAGTAAAACTCCACGAAAGAAAAAAAGGTAAATGAACTCAAATTAGGAGTATACATTTACATTGGACAACTCCTTGGCGTAGAAAAAACCAGGGTGAATAGTTCCTTGGATTACCAAAGACAAACCTCTCTCTCGAACTCATTTTAGAGGGAGAAGAGAATTATTGAGCGGACATCTCTGCCTCGGTGGACGCCTTGTCCTCTTCCCCCATCCGGTGAGGCTTCTTTCCTCAAGTCCCAACTCCTTGGAATCAAGCTGCTGAATTTGTTGGACGCGGCAAACTGCAGTCACCGGAGTTGGAGGCGATGGAGCAGAACTTCCTGACCGCCTCCTCCCCCTTCCACCACCACTCTTACCGCCATTTCTCGATGCCAAACTGGATTGCCAAGTCCCACCAATGGCTCTAACCATCCCTTCAATAAATTGGAGATCCTCAGTCACCTCATTTCTCGTCAGAGACACCATACCAGGGAGTACATCTCTTTGGAAATCCTTCCGCTGCCTCCCTCGTCTTGCCTGACCTCTCCGAGGCCGCCTTGGCGCCGGTGTGTCTTCTCCTTGAGGGTTCTCTGGATTGTCCGAGTTTGGAGGCTTATAAGAGCACTCCTCCACTTTGGTTTCAGGCAAGTTTAGTATCATGCACTCAAACTCATCAATGCCATGGGGAATGCACTCTTCATCACATACATCGGTCTTAGTCATTTCTGTCTCATTGAATGATGAGATAGTGTCCGCAAACCAGTAAAGGGAATCACTTAGCGAAGAATCGGATTGAAGATTAAGTGTAGAATTGTCTTGCAGATTACGCAACACCTGAAAAGATGAGATGGCAACTAAAGCCTCGGCTGCAACCTCGTCTAGTTTATCCTGAGGTAAAGATTTCTTCTGTTCGCTTTCTTGAGATTCTTCCTCTGAAGTAATCCTGGTTTCTGAGTCAACAACAAGAGGAGCCTCCAAATCTATCCCAGTTGTGGGCTTCACAATTGAAGGTGTTGGTGTCACTTGTTCTTCTTCTTCAGTTATACACTCATTCAAGTCTATTTGATGTCTAGCATAAGAGCTGTCTTTGACCAATTCCTTCCTTGAGTCTTTGACTTTGAGATGCTCTCCAGATCTAGGTGAAACAGAATCACAAGCCAGATCACATTTGACTGACCCAATCTTTATAGGGCTATCATTACCAGGGACAGATGCAACAGAACCAGGTTTTGAGGGGAAGTCAAAGATGGGAACACCAAGAATCCTTTTAACGCTTGAGCAGTCACTTATTTCAGCTCTCTTGTGCTCAGCATCATGCCCACGTGTCGTTGATGAAGAATCCTGAATAAGACTTTGTGACGGTCCTGAGGGACCCTTTCTCGTGTCAGTTTGGTTCAGGTGCTGCTGAGAATAGCTTTGAGTGAAATCTATTTTCATCTGATGAGAGCCTTCACTTTCTTCTTTGAGAGATTTGCTATTATCAAGTGGCATTTTTCTGAGCCAAGACAATCCTCCTTGTGGCGTCTCCAGCTTCCTTGGTTGTTTGCTTGGACCCCAAAAGTATCCTTGAGGATCATATTGTGCATCTTGAACTGATATTATGTTCTGGTTCAAGCATGAAATAGAGGTTAATTCAGAATTGGCCACATCATATTGAGGAACAGACATGTTTCGCAGATTAGTTCCTTTATGTGCAAAGGAAGATGCATAATTATCTCCCTCAGAGACTTCTATACCAAAGATTTTCCTTTTAATCTGTTTCCCTGCAGTATTCTGATCAGAAGGAAGACATGTACCAAACTCATTGTTTTTGCTAACTTCAAACCTTGATGAATCGCATGGCTTCCGAAAATCTTGAAGATGAAAACTATCACTGAAAGAACTCTTGCTTCTGATTTGCCCTGAGAAGAAAAGGGCAGATACAATATGTTAGTTTGAACGAAAATCCTGCAAATTGTCCACCAAGGGATATAACATTAAGATGACCTGAAAATTGCACTACCAGGAAAGCAGGAGTTTATATTTGTAGGAAGCACTGAAAAATAGATCATTACCGGCTTGAATAGTATAAGATGAACTTCCATTCCTCTCATTCTTTATATGAAGATTGACGGTCTCTCCATTTGTTACAATTTCGGGGTTTTCAGAGATTCCTTTTCCAGAACACCATATACCCGAGTATGTTTGCATAGATACAGCTTGATTTTTGTGGCCTACATTATTGACAGAAGCTGATGCTGACACTTCCTCGACCTCTATGGGTTCATTCAGGTCGGCCAAGTAATGGGTTTTCCTAGAAGAAATATTAGATCTCAAAGTATTACCGTTATCACCAGTATGATTTGACAAATTTTTATCTCCAGCTGGAGTAACTTCACTACTCTTGTTAATTAGACAACTTTCCGTTCTTGACACTTCTAGTTCTTCTTGCACTTCAGATTCGTCATCCATGTACTCATTAGCAGGAACTTCAAGATCAAACAATCTTCTCTGAGCCTTCTTGCATTTGAAATCCAAAGATTCATAATCTTTCAACCTTGCGTTATTTTGTGTGAAACCATATGTGGACAACGTGGTCTTCTCTTGCAAGGAACTTTGCCGAGTTTGATTCACATCAGCACTAGATGAAGAAGGTCTACCATAACTGGAACCAACCCCGGGCAAATTTGAGATATACCAACTTCTTTTATCGTCTTCAGATGGAAACAGACTTGATTGGGAGGTCCCACTTGGTATCAAATGTTTAACTTGTTCTTTGGTTTTGATTTCATTCATCAGGTCCCTCTGTATTTTGTAGAGACGATGGAGTTCGTGGACCTGGATGACAAAAACAATTTTGACATATGACAACTTTTTAGTCTCAGATAGTCATTTTGGATACTCAAGACATAGACCTTTCTTCATATACCAGCAATAGAACCAGACTATCACAATTAGAGTAATAAACCAGACTTTATAGCCCAGAAATAGAATTGAACAACTCATACCTGATGTCTGAATATGGATTCATGCTTCATTATGGTTTGTCTCAACTTTTCCTTATCATATGCATCATAATCCACTCCATCCAGTGTTGGCTTCGACAAGAATATGCCATAATGCTGGCCATTCTTCAGGGTATTACTTTCATGATGTAAAGACCAGCCACCATAGCCAGCATTATTACCTATGTCTTTTGAGGAATAATATCCCGGCAGATACATCTTTGACTCTACCTCAGTTCCCATTCCTGAATCTAAGTAAAGAAAAACATACCAACTTGAATTAGAAAATGAGATATCCAACGGGCCAACCAACTCACCAAAAAGCAATTAGCAGATTCTGGGTTTTGCTAAAACCATCAACGAACCCATTTCAGCTAGTTGGATGCTGCAACTCAATGAAATGTTCCTTAATGTAATAATGACTGTACTAGATTGCAAACATCATACATTCTCAGAGAGTCATTAAAAACAAGCTAAACTTAATTTATATCAGTAAACTACTCAATTGAAGAAGCTAAAAAATTGATCCGAGCAAAAGTCTGTCATCCAATCTTCATCTTAGAGAAACTGTTAAAGATATACTTCCACCTAAATTATCTGGAAAACATCAACATATTCAACAAGATAACCCTTGATGGTCACTCTGCTCGAAACCACAAATTTAATACTCAAGCTAAAATGCAGCTCCAAACTACCATCTCAGATTTTAACAATGATGATACATTCGATGAAAAGAAATTATAAGAAACGGGCATTGAACGAGTATATGCAATCACGTAGAAGAAATAGCTGCATTTCAACCTAGGAAAAGAAATAACTAGGGCAGAGACATTAACAAGTTGAAAGAAGGAAAAGTTTTCATGATAGCTAATAACAGCTTTTGATTCCAAAGATTTTGGATAATAGACTGAACAGAGACGAAAGCGCCGATTTGGATGAGTGCGACATAACGTAAACTGGGTTTTGCAGTCTCTCTTTCTCAACCTAAATCTAAGGCTTATAGAGTTTTCATTAAACGCAAGATCCCAGAATAAAAGAGTAGCAAACTCGAAGTAGGACTTGCCAAAAATTGAAGAATCAAAGTGCTTAATTTAATCAGAAAATAACATTTTCAAAGGAAAGCTATCAAAAACATATATCAAACTCATCAAACTAATCTAGATAAATTTTGTGTTGAACATTCTAATACCCATAAAACTCCAAAATTACAGCTATAACATCCGTAGAGCTATTTACAGAAACAAAAGAACATATAGCTAATCTACATAAAGAAGAAAATTAAAGCATAAGAACCAATAAATAAATAAATAAATTAAGAAGAAAAAAAAATAGATACAATCAATCACCAAATTCCATAACAAAGCAAGACCCAGAACTAGAAATAAGACGTTTGAAATTACCTCATAAGTATATTCTCTTATAAAAACCTTATCAGACCTCTTCTCACAAATTCACCAAACTTCTCAGAAACCCACTGAGCTCCATAATTATTCAAAGCCACAACACAGAACAGTTAAGTGAACAGAAACCAGAAAAACCCAATAGCCCCATTAACCAAAATACAAAGATAAACACCTCAAAGACCCCCCAAAAGCAAAGTGGATATCTCTTGACTGCCATTAAAGAAAGCTTGGACCATCCTCAATACCCCAAAAATAATTAATATAGAGAAAAATTCAGATCTGCTGGGCCAGAATCTGATGAGAAAATAGAGAGATCCCACATCCCAAATAGAAGATCTTCCCCTATACAAAAAAGCAACACATGACTTTGTTCAAGAACAATGACTTCAAATTTGTCAACTTCTGGTCTGCCATTATTCTATATACCTTGCTTCCGCTAAGGTTTGGTTTTGTGTTTTTCTTTTTTTCTTTTGTTTTGGTGGGCAAATGATATTTTCTTTCTGATTTAATTATTATTATTTTTTCTGTGTTTTTGAGGATGTGAAAGATATGGGTTTTTTTTTTCTTTTTTCAACTCATTTATTAATTATTATTATTATAAATCTTATTTCCACATTTTCTAGATTCTCTCCACCTTCCATGCTTTTTGGGTACACATATTTATATTGGGAAAGTACTTTAGAAAATATAGACACCTGGGTTACTGAGGCAACAACCTAACAGTTTCCGAAAGTATCTTGACCCCTCTTCAATCGATTGTTTTTGTGGACCACGCGCGGTTAGAGTGCGTCTAAATATTCTCCCACTAAGTAAAGTACATTGGTGTACGAAGATATCAACGCAAGTGTGACGTGTCTCATTAGGATGTTTTTCTCCACATGATGTCCAGGCGCGTGGCATTGAATTGTTCTCCAATTAAATCTAACACAATTTTTTATGTGTAAGACTAAGAGAAAAAGTCCCCTTTTTTTTTAACCCAAAAAAAAAAAAAATTTGGGAGTTGGATAAAGATTTGCATTGAGGTTTGTATTTATATGTAATTACGTTGTGAAATGAAATTTGTTGGATAATGGGATTGGTATGTTTTTGTCTAACTTTCATTGGATCATATTTGTGCCACCTCCACACATTATTAGTCAACTTCGAATTGAGCTTAAAATATCGAGAGAGAGAGAGAGAGAGAGAGAGAGAGAGAGAGAGGGAAAAGTCATTAAATAAACTTTATGATATCAATAAATGAATATGTAAATTATATGGGTTTCTTTAGGAATGTTATGGATTTACACAAGTAGAACTTTTACCTTTTTACATCATTTGTACCCAAAGAAAATAAATTTATTTTATAGGTGGATACTAATTAAAGGGTTCTTATCCAATAACTTGTAACGTCTTCAAATGAGTAACCTTTGGAGAAGGACTTCTTCTTTCTTTGTTATAGTATAAGGATGCTATTTGCTAATTTGTTCTTAGGTATTAAAGTGGTTCATACTCTTGTGTCTTATGTTTTGTTTTCTTTAATCTAACTACTTATTTTGAATTCATGAAAATACTCGTTTTATTTCCTCTTATGTAATTGTTGATAATTATCAAGTATTTTTACCGTATAATAAAGAGATTCAAGCTTCAAATTCTCATAAGTCACCCAGATAAAATCACTTCAAAATTTTTCAATCTACATGGATTGTCACATTAAGCTGAAGAAGTCAAAAATTTAAAAAAAAAATTAAAAAAATGAAGTCTAATTTATACAATAAAGCCAAAGTTATCTAAGGTTAGTATGTGTTAATGAATCAGGCTTTCCATTTTAGACAAAGATCGTCAATTGGTTTCTTTTCCGTACACATTGCATATGATAATATGCATATATCTTGGTAGCTGCATCTCATTTATTGACATGAGTCATTGTATTCATTCCATTGGAATGATATTCATGTTTTTATTACTATAACTATCAACCTGTCATTCTTAAATTATTAAGATCAAAATGAAACAAGTTAATTTACTAATAATTGGTAGCATTTATAGCTTTTCATTTTCACACTATAACAGTTGTTATTTCAAAATCATGGTTGTTGTGCCTTGCATGGTAATACAAGTTAAAAACAGTAATTAATAAATTTTGGGATTTTTGTTTTCTACTATGGGGCTGATCAAAGCAAATTTTCGGTTCTTCATAGTAATCAACGTATATATACACACAAATAAATAAAAACAAATGCCTTAAAAAGTACTAAATATTTAAATAAAATTGTGAATTGTGAATTAACAATTTAACAAATTTTTTCCTGTCTGATGCTATCTACCACTATAATTAAACTAAAATTAATTTATTTATTTTTATGTAATAATGACTTTATGTACCTAAATAAGTTTTAAAAGTTATCAAACAGTTACGGTTTAAAGTTGACAGCTCAATGGTGCTCCTAACACGGTAAAGCAAATTGTAATCTTTACCATCTTTGTCGGTAGAGGACACATAGAATATTTTTTAGTAATATAATATTTGGTGCCTTCCAAAGGAATACCATGTGGAGGAATCTCATCCCAAATATTATTATTATTTCCGATATAGCCAATAAGCCAATTAGCCAAGCAATTAACACGAACCATTTTTTAAATTGGAGACGGAGTCCACGTTGGCTCATCAAATTAGCAAGAGACGGAAATTTAGGCCAATGAGAGTACTGTTTTTATTAGGGGTAAAGAGACCCATAAATCCGTCCCAATTGACCTAAACAAAGCCAAAACTATCTAAATCCGAACCAAACCGAATTCAACTTATATTTGATTGGTATTCAATCTTACTCTTGCTCAAACTCGACTAAATCCGAAGATAATGTGCACATATTATAGGATAAATATAAATATTTTAGTCTTTATCTCATGAGTGGTATAGTATATTTATGATATTTTCTAAGTTCTATTCCTTCGGAGAGTTTCATTCTTCTCTTAATATAAATATAAATATTTTAGTCTTTATCTCATAAGTGGTATATTGTAAATGAAAACCGAAAATTTTGAAACCACTTCAGTTGGTGTTAGGTTTTACACTTTCTAATGAAGAAGCCAGCTGACCATAGTCAATTTTTTTTTTTTTTTAAGACCATTGTTTTTAACTAAGAAAAGTAAGAAAATTATAAGGCATCAAAATTGTCCAAAAGTGCGTCCCAAAGTCCCAACAAGTCTCAAAATTGCGGACTTTATCCCTCTACTACATCCCATTTTGCTTATTGGTTACAAATATTATTTTTCTGAGAATGCTCTAATTAGTCGTAAGTAGTAACTGTCCTCCAAGTTATTTATTTGGAAGTGTCTTCTTCATCTTCGAGTCAATAGTAATCCCCAACGGATTGATCATATTTTTATACATTACCCTTTAGCTATTTATTCATTTTATACGTTGTTATTATTATTAGTATTGTCATTTAGATAGGATATTTGGAATAATTTTAAACTCTTTCTAGGTCAAATATTAATTTTGACCACTAAGTTTACTAAGATACTAAACTCTAACAATATATATTTTAATAAAAAATTCATATTTAAAACTAATTAAAATTAATTATTTAAAGAACAAATATTATTTAAATAATTAAAAAAATATAAAATATAAAATATTATTTATAAACATTGTCAATTTTAGAGAAGTTTTAAATTTGAACTTCTTTTCAAATATATGTGTGATGCCCAAGATTCTCACATACATAATAAGCCAACAATAAACATATTCATATTGCATAATAGACATATCAAGCAACTAGTATCAATGTCATGGTAAATTACTCATTCTGATTGTTAAATGATCTGTATTATTGTACTAATATTGGTGGAAGGGCTCTCATGCAGTGTAAAGGTTCAGTACCCTCAGAGAGAGAGAGCTCGGTGTATGAAAGGGACAAAGAATACATTTGTGAATAGTAATACTATACGAACATGCATTAAAATCATATCTGTTGATAACTTGGTCAAATAATAGTTTTTCAGTAAAATACATTTTTCACGCTTTTTGGAGCCAAATTGACTATGCGTTTAACATGTCAAATAACTTTTATTTAATGTGTAGAAACAATTTCTAGCATTTTCCAAAATGTTGGTTTCAGGTAAGCACGAGGTGGCAATTACCGTACTGAACTGTGTTTAATTACACTAAGTTAGCTTAGATTAAGCTTAATCGCGTAATGTCATCTTTGTGCACTCTAATAATTAGGCATTGATACTTTGTTTGCATTATTAATTGGAGTCTAATTGACTTATTTTTATGTTTAATGATTGGTTATGGAGCTAGGTTTCACTAGATTACAATAAGATTAGCCATATGAGATTATAGGTCAAAGTATGACTAGTTTTCATCTCTTAACCTAGGTTTCACCATTTTGGTCTACACTTGGGTATATAGGATGGACCAGCAATGTGGTGAGTATGCTAAGGATGTTTTAGAGCTGGACACATGGAAAGTAAGGTGAAAAATTCCCAAAATACCCTTTAGAACTTAAGTTATGCCATTTCTTAGTTATTAAGTATCACTTTTGGACCAAATTTGGTCACTTCTTCTCCTTTCTCTCCAGCCACGACCTGAAACTCTCCCACTCATTTTTAGACTTCTCTCAACTCCCATTAACTATTTCCAAGAGTTTTTAAGTAGTAAAACTCAATTTGGAGCTCAAGAAAGCAAGATAGGTCCAAACTAGTCAAGGTAATTCTACTAATTCTCTTTCCTAGGTTTTGTTTTATTATTTCAATTCTCCACTTGATACCACTTAAATAATGATTCCTCTAGGTCCTCTTGAGTCCTAAGATCAATTTCTAAGCCATAGAAATCAGTTTTGTGGAATAAGAAGGCAAGAGCTTCGACAAAGATTCAAACTAGTCAAAGTGAGGTTTTTATAGAATTTGGAATTGATAATTTATTTCTATTGCATTAACCCTTAAATCAAAGCTTTTATTTGATGAATAAAGGTCCTAGAAAACCTTATATATGATTGGAAATATAGAATTTAAGTGGAGGATTAAAGTTAGACTTAAAACCCAAAAGTTTGCTATTTGTGGATTCAAGTGTTTTCATTGTTGGAATAAGTTGTCTACACTTGTAATTTGATTTCATTACTTGGAATGTATAGACATTGATCCTTTTATGTAGATTATATCTATTTACTGGCTGGTTATGATGATATACAAGTGTAAATATAGTTTTAAACTTTGTTTAGACCGAAAGGAATTCAAGTGCACCTAGGTTGTTCTAAATGATCCTCTTTGAGGTGTATATGTGGGAATTGGCTTGTGAATTGTTATTGCAGATCTTAAACCATGATTTTAATCATGCGGGAATGTCCTAAAAATAGGAGAGGTGCTGTCCAAATATTTTTAAAACCAAATGGTACTATTTAGAAGCAAATGGACTAGTTTTTATGAAAGTATGTGCCATTTTGGTTCATTTTGTGATTAAATTTCCTAATTTTGTGAAAGTTGTGATTTATGCTTGTGGTTGCTTTCTTTAAGCATTTTACATTATAGTAATCATTCTAGTAATGAAATTGATATCAGGTCTTTCACACACCTTACCACTGAAAATACTAACCCTTTTCACTATCTTTTCTGTCGGACATAAGGTAAGTAAACGTTACACCTATAATGTAAGAAATTCTTTATTTACTGTGAATGTAAAATATTTGGATATGTGCATGTACGTATCTGTTAGTTAGTCTTGCATGAGATATTAACACGTGGTGTATTTGTATTATCCGACGAGTATTGGTGAATAGAGTGTGGCGGGCCAGGGCCCAAATATATGCTATGATTCCTTCGGGGACACTTTGGTTCCTTTGGGGACACTCTGGTTCCTTCGGGAACACTCTGGTTCCTTCGGGAACACTCTAGTCTTTTCGGGGACACTATGGTTCCTTCGGGAACACTCTGACAGTGGTATGGGGTGGATCTCTGTTGTACACAGAGGGGATTTTTGGGGCTCAAGACCTCCATATAGCTCGTGATATGCTATACGTTCTCTGAGTGGCTCAGTATGCAATTCACGGTCTTATCAGGCAATACAATATACACAGGGATCCCAACCATATGACTATTTGTTTCATGTTATATGTACTCTGCATCTGCATACAATATTTACTGAGTTTTAAACTCATTAATATTCTTACTTGCAGAATGTACGGATGATATGTGAGTTAGAGGAGGAGTGCTGACTTTCTGACCGCGGCTTGTGTATATGAACATTTTGACGCTGTGATTTTCTAATAGAAGATTTTGTAATTATTGAGGATGTGTACATTATGTATATTTTTATGAGAGGTCCACAATGTGAGTATGTATATATATATATAAATTAGACTATGTATAATTATGAGAAGAATTTCTCTTTTTCTCCCAAAAAGTTTAAAAAGTTTTAAATTTTAACTATTTTATCAGTTTTAAGTCGAGCAACGTCTCCCGATTTTACTAAATAATTATGCAAATACCCTTACATATGTGTGTGTGTGGAATCGAGGGATGTTACAATATGCTTTTAAATTTTAAAGCTTATTTTGTTAGACATATAGATATTGGTCAAAATTAGTGTTTGACATATAGATTTATTATAAGTTTTAAATTTGAAGAACAACTTTGACAATAACCAAAATACTAAATATAAATTCAATAAATTGTCAAAACACAGTATATAATAATAATGTAATTATCCTGTCCACTAATCACCGTGAGCTTATTGAGAGGAAGATTAAGTTGTGTTACTGCTCCGGAGTCCTGATGTATAGATTCCAACATTGTCTTCATATGTGTTGGTCGTAATACATACAATGTGGAATATAAAACAATGTGTATGAAAGACACGAGTTGTTGAGATTAGAATCTTTAACTAATTTTTAGTAGCAATATGATACTCATTAATATCATCAAATTTTGTTATTAAGCAAACTATACCAGTGGGCTGCACAATGGGATACGGACATATATATCAACTCATTTAGCATTGAAATTGGACTTGTAAATCATTTTTTAATCAATATGATTTGTTAATAAACTTTTTCTTTTGGATGGGGATTGATGTGCTTAATATATAATATATCACAACAGTACGCGTTGGTTGTTATGTAATTTATTATCATTTATTAAGAAATAAAAAATTCTTAAACCCCGGTTCTCTCGTTTGATACGCTTTATGATAAACTCTATCAGGCTAGATAATAAACAATAGTATAAACAATGAACGAGATAATTATATATCAAAGGTGTAGTATTTTATTTTATTTTATTATATATATTTTTTTGTGGGTATCCATCAATAGATTATAAAGAAATATCAATCACTAAAGCGTTGCAAAACAAGGAATGAATCTGTTAGGTTGTTGTGTTATTTAAGTGCTACAGGTTTACAACTTTACATATGAGCCATGTTACTAATCATAATGAGAATGGAAAATTATGGATTAAAAAATGTAAAAACCTTTTTCTACCCTTCATTATTTTAGTAAAGGTCATGCTGCTGGAGTCATTAACGCGTTTATTGTCATGCTAAAAACATGAATTTTCTCTCATGTTACTATTAAAATTGTAAAGGACAACTCTTTTTTTTTTATTATTATTTCTCAGTCTTTTCTAAGTTCTTTATATGATCACGATTCTTTTCATTATATGTGAGTAACGTATTCATAAGATCAATGAATAAGTTATAACTCATTAGTTTATCAACCAAAAAAAAAAAAAAGAAGGTATAACTCATCAGTGGACAGACAAAATGGAATTTGAGCCCCAGGAAAAGAATCTAGAAAAATAGCCAATAAAAAAATGTTGCCACTAAGAAAGAAAGAAAAAGCTGCAAATGTATAATATGCACTTCATTTGAAAAAGTACTAGAGATTACATTATAAATGTCCTTTCCCTTCTCTTCCTGAAACAAAAAATGTCTAGACCCAATCAAACCATACCAATATGCACCTGAATCTAGTTGGCCATTCAATAATTTTTAATTCAATAATATTATACAATAATGTTTTACAACGTCTAATATCCTACTCATCTCTGACTCACTCACCATACCTTCCTAGGGCCCATAAGCCCAAGAACCTCCTCCCAAAGCCCAACACTCCCAACACTACTAAGCCCAATAACAGTTGGGCTACACGCTGCCACGGTCCAATAACCAGCCCTTATTTCGTCCCTCAGTTGCTCCCTCTCCCAACCACAATACCCATCAAAGAACCTAAACTCCCCAAGCCCAACCATATTCCTCTTCACCATCTCAGCAGCACACCCCACACTCTCTTTCGTACCGTAATACAGCCCCCTCATCACCTCATCGAACACCCCACTCTTCCCCACCACGTCATCACCACCACCACCCCCCCAACCTTTTGGGCTCACCAAGAACAAGCCCTCCTCCAAGGGCCCACCAAAGAACAGAGGCCTATCAGAGAACGTGCCTGCGATGTCCAGAGCCGTGGACCCCGTTTCCTTAATGGACATAAGAGAAGGCCTGTTTAGGATGATGCCTGATGGGCCCAGGGGCCCAGTAGATAAGAGCAGGATGACGGTCCGCTCGAAGATGTGGACCCCATCGAGCTTCTCGGTTGCTATAAGCAGGCACCCCTTTTCGGGCTCGTGGATCGTGTGGGCCCACCTGTCGCCGATCGTGATGAACGGTGGAAGATCCGCCACGGTGTCGAGATCGACGGACGAGGATGGCTCCTTATCTTGAGGCCTCAGTAGGTGTTGACCCGCGACCAGCTTCGCTCTGAATGATCTCCAATCGGAATCATTCAGCGGCCTCTTGTCATCATCGGACGGTGAAGATGATGATGAAGAAGATTCCGGTAAACAACCTAAAATTGGGAAATTAAACCCTAGATCAAATCATTCCCCCAAAAAAAAAAAAAAAGAAGAGAGGTTTTTTAATTTTATGTACTTTAATTTTTTTTTTGGGCAAAAATAAATGACTTACGTGTTATGGAAGAGTGATTTCCAACTTTTCTGCAATGAATCTGAGTAGAAATTCTCTTGGAGTGACTCAGAATTTTTGGTCTGATTGAAGGAGAAAATTCTAGGGTTTTTGTNAGTAGTATGGCTCAATGTGTACCACATGGTGTTGTTTAAGCCCATCCTGTCCAGTCACGTTGGAAGTAACTTTTTAAGCCCTTAGGACAAGAAAGTATGGGCCGGTGGATATGTCTTTCCACATGGCACTGCCGAGGGCGAGCACATCAGCTTGGACGCTCCATTTGTGGGTATCGGATCAATCAAACCCTTTTGGGTGACGTGTCATACTATTGGCCAGTTATTTCTTGTGCAGCCTCGCACTAAAGTTGTGAGACCGAGCGGTTCAATTATTAAGGAGCTTGCATTCGATCACGGTGTTAGAAAAGTTTAGAGGGTTATATCCCATTTGGTAAATGCTTTTACATGATTTAACTTTTATACAAAAAGAATTTAAACTAGGCAAATGCATTGATCTTTGCAATCATAAGTGATATACCGAGTTCTATATACACACATATATATATATATATATATAAAGTGGTATACCAAGATCTTTTTAGTTTCTTACAATCTTTAGATTGCAATATACGGTCAAGTTTCTGAAACGGATAAGATAGCAGAAATCACCATGATATATTCAAGGTAAAAACTTACCATACATCATAGAGATATAAACGTCAGAGGAACACTAAAAGAAAAAATTTGCACGGTTTATGACAACTTTAATTATATATTTGATAAAAACTGAATGGACCCGGCAGCAATTGAAAGCTATATTGTATTGTACGTATACAAACAACAGAACCAGTTGCATTTTTCTTCTTTTGCCTCTGAAAGAATAATACCATTCTTTTACTATAGGTACGGATAGACCATTTGGTTGGAACTTTGCATTGGAATATTCTTTAACACGAAGCTTTCTGGCATTGTTCCCACCATTTGGAATTAGAGGATGCGTCCTAAAGCGTAATGTGCAACATCTTCTATAGTCAATGTGATCTTGGAACATAACCAACTCGCTTAAGCTCCTGACTCAGTCTGCCAATCATCTTATATATGTTATCTGATTGAGGATGTGATTCATCAAATACTGTGAACTCATGGACCTCTTTGCCCACCTCAATGGAACTAGCCCCTGAAGGTTTTTGGATCCCTGTACTCCGCATTCTCAGCCTCATATTGGCAGCGCTGTCCCAATCACCAGCTGCAGCATAAATATTTGACAACATGGAGAAATTTCCAGGATCTAAAGGTTCCAACTTAACCAGGCGCTCAAGCACCTCTCTTGCAAGATCCACAGCATTATGCACTCGGCATGCCCCCAAAAGAGTACCCCATATAACAGCATTTGGCTCTACTGGCATGCTATTCACAAGCCTAAAAGCTTCCTTGAGACGCCCCCCGCGTCCCAAAAGGTCAATTACACAACCGTAGTGCTCAACTTGGGGAACTATTCCATACTCTCTTTCCATGGAATCAAAGAGACGAAGACCCTCATCAATAAGTCCGCTATGAGTACAAGCACATAGGACAGCAATGAAGGTAACTGAATCTGGGGAGAACCGTTCTTCCTTTTTCATTCTGGAAAAAAGCTGCAGTGCTTTATCACCATGACCATGGATGGCAAACCCATGAAGCACGGCATTCCATGATACAACATCTTTCCTTGTTATCCCATCAAAGACTCTGTATGCCATGTTCAAGCTGCCACACTTTGCATACATATCGACCAATGCATTAGATACTTGAGTACTACACTTGTATCCACTCCTCCCTATCGAAGCATGAATTTTCTCACCCAAACCAAGCAAACCAGACTCTGCACAACCAGCAAGAACACTAATGATGGTCCCATCATCAGGCTTTAAACCAACTTCCTCCATTTGATCATACAATTTAGTTGCCTCCTTTGCAAGACCCTTTTCAGCATACCCAGCTATCATTATAGTCCAAGTAACCAAGTTCTTAACAGGCATCTTATCAAACAACATCCTCGCCATATCCATATCCCCAGCTTTACTATAACCAGAAAGCATAATCGACCATGCGACAACATTCCTTTCTGGCATGATCTGAAAAAATTGAAACGCCTCGTTTATCTGCCGGGCCTTAGCATAGCCATCCAACATCGTATTCCAAGTAACTACATCTCTCTCGGGCATTTCGTCAAACAAGTGGCGAGCTTGACCCAACTCGCCCACTTTAACCAACCCACCGATCATGGAATTCCACGAAACAGCATCTCTCACTCCCATTACTGCAAAAACCTTCTTAGCCGCACTCACGCCAAGCGCCCCACACTTGCAATAACAATCAATAAGCGAGTTGGGCACAAAAATATCCGAACAAAAGCCGAATTTCTCGATGTGGGCATGGATCATTTGAACAACAGGAAGCCAAGTCTTCCCAAAACAAGCTTTCAAAAGAAACGAGTACGTAAAGTTATCAGGAAAAACCCCATTACTCTGCAAATCAAAGAAAGTATCAAACGCCTGAGAGGTCTGCTTGTTCTGAATGTGAGCTCTAATCATGGTGTTGTACAAATGCACATTGGGTTCTTGAACCTGCTCGAACACGTTCACTGCTAGCGCTAGTTGACGACACAAAGAGAGAGCCGCAATGAGTTTTGGTACGACGTAAAGGTCTCTGTGGAGATTGGCTCTGATAATCTGGGCGTGAACTTGCTTCACATGGCTCAAATTCGAGCACTTGTGGAGCTCAGCTAGCTTCTGCTCAAAGAGCCTTCTTGAAGAGACCCATCTCGGCGTTCTTACCGATACACACATTTGCATAATGGGAATCGAAGATTTGGACCAAAATCGACCACGCTTGGAGTGATTTGCATATACAAAACCGGAAAAGACAGTAATTTCTTTTGCGTTTAGATGAGAAAATGGTTTTCGAGTTCGAATTTGGGTTCTGTAATGGAGGCTGCTTAGCTTTGATTCTCCCGTGTTTCGGTGTCCAAAATACTATCTCTCATCTCTGTCTCGCATGGAAGGTTATGTCTGTTGTAATGGCTTTTTCGCCCCCATGGTAGGGGAGTGGTGCGTCTGGTAGTCGGATGGGCCTTGTGGGCTTGAATTATACTGACGAACAAGGTAAATGAGCCTGAACTAGATGTTTCCGAAGCCCAATTTCCTTGAAAAAATGACATGGCTTGGACTAACTTGGGCCGAAATGAATTTTTATGTATTTTTCTAAAAATGACATTTTTTGGTGTCAAGGACTTATTGATCATGAAATAAACTATTATTTAGGTTTTTTATTATTATTATCAAGACTTCTTTAACATTCATAAAAATGTCATTTTTAAAACAAAATGTACAAAAAAGTCATTTTGGCCCAAGTTAGTCCCACCCATGTTCTTTTCTCCAATTTCTTTTGGAATTTAGGTAAATTGAAATGGATGTCCTTTTTTTAACAGACTGTTTAAATAAATATCCATTTTTCTCTTTTTCCTTTCGAAGTTAAATGATAGAGTATATACATACACTTAATTTATCTACAAAAATACCATTTTTAGTTTATATATTGAGTATATTAGTTTTTATACTAGGTACTTCGTATTCTACACCTGGTGTATACAATAATATACCTCTCATTTTACTATAGCATTTTAGATAACCGATATATACTTAAATAGAGCCGAAATTTGGTCATTTTGTTATAAGGCGTTTTGGTGAGCCCAATAGATTAGCATATGAGTACTCTCTCTTGTCCTTTGTTTTGGTTTTTTTTTTTTGGGTTTCGGACACTTTTACCTACAAAAACCAAAAAGAATTACACAAGTATGGTGGGTCAATTTTTTTTTGTCAATTCTTGTACCACTTGTTTTTCGAAAAATAACACTTTTTAAGAGTTTTTATAAAAATACTATTTTTAAAAAAGTTAGTAGTTACTAGTTTCTGAAAACTAGTTATTGGTTACCGGTTATCAACTATATACTAGTTATAAATAAATTTGGTTATTAGTACTCGAAAATTAGTCACTAGTTATTAGTTACTATTTTAAAAAATATCACTTTTCTAAAAAAAAATTAGAAAGTGGTATTTTCTAAAAAAATATGGTACCAAATCCAAAAAAAAATTTACTATATTTTTCAAACACAGTATTTTAATATTAAATGGATCAGAATAACCATGACAACTTCGTGGCCTAGTGGTTGGGCCACAAATGACTAGGC